>OZ012671.1:47052749-47225249 GCA_963942505.1 Lordithon lunulatus
TTCCTTCTTTACCCATTCCCTGATCTTCCTATGGACCTCTCTGTCCTCAAGCGTTAGGTCGTCATCGATGTAAATAATATAAATGCTCGTGACCTTTAGACTGCTCTTCGCTGGCATAAGGCTAATGTTATCCTCCCAACTGGTCAACTCCAGCAGGATTCGATTCTCACGTTTCACCAGCCCGACTACAATTCGCACTTATATCTTAATTTTTAATCTCTCGAACATTGGTGCCATACTCTCTCCTCCTATCCCAGACACCACCACATTATTTCGTTTTTCAGCCCAGCTCTGACATTTATGAGGATATTTAACTCGACTGATGTTATTATAAAGAATGTCTCAGCAAAAGCTTAAATATTGAAGCGCGCCATTCTCTTCAAATGTTGAATTACCCATATTTGGTATTTGTTTCATAAAACCATAGATATTTACGAAAATGATGCATTACAGCGTGGACGAACGTTTGTTATTAGTGAAAACCCATTTTACTGTGACATATATATATATATATATATATATATATATATATATATATATATCAAATTCGAATTGAAGAAGGATTTAATGCCTGGCAAAGATGGCGGTGTTTGGCCGTTCTGCCACACTGACACACCTGCGAGGTTTTCCGCCGATCTTTTAGGTCGTGAACATATTAGGTTTCTTTTATCTTTAAAATATGGCTAACTCAACATTTGACGAGAATGGCGCGCGCTTCAATATTTAAGTTTTTGCTGAGACATCATTTATAATAACATCAGTGGAATTAAATATCCTCATAAATGGGAAAGTCAGAGCTGGGCTGAAAAACGAAATAATGTGGTGGTGTCTGGGATAGGAGGAGAGAGTATGGCACACCAATGTTCGAGAGATTAAAAATTAAGATATAAGTGCGAATTGTAGTCGGGCTGGTGAAACGCGGGAATCGAATCCTGATGGAGTTGGCCAGTTGGGAGGATAACATGAGCCTGATGCGAGCGAAGAGCAGTCTAAAGGTCACGAGCATTTACATTATTTACATCGATGACGACCTAACGCTTGAGGAGAGAGAGGTCCATAGCAAGATCAGGGAATGGGCAAAGAAGAAGAGACTTAAAAGGGTGAATACTATGATGGGATATTGGAAATTAAAAATTACGGAGTGGTGGATATGGCAAGGGGAATGTCTGATAAAAAAGGACTGAAGGGGTTGGGGTATCTGCGTTACAATTACGGAGATAACGGGCCTAATGAACCCGCGGACCCTAGTTACGGGATAAGATAAAGGGAGGTTTCACAATGGACCCATTTTGAGGCTTAAGTGTCTGTAGCTATGCTACCCTCCAGTCAACTATCCAGAACTATCCAGAACTACGGGATATAGACGGATACCTTCCCCATTACCATCTGTAGAGTTATCAATCCTATGGATGAGATTTATATATCTGCAATACTCGTAGACAAAGATATTCAGGCGGGCCGAGGCAGCAGGACTCGGATCGGAACCGTCTTGAAGATTCACCTGCAACAAACTCACGCAATGATCAAGGACATGATTTAATTACTACGACAAACTGGTCAAACAGAAATCCTATCTAGCTTGCAAGCCAGTCCAAGAGGCATAAGGGCAGCTGTTAGGAGGAGGCTAAATATCAGAAGCGGCATAACAATAGAGTAATGAAATGAATTACCAAATGGTTAAAACATTTCTCCAAATAAATGAATGCAGAGATGATACAATCGCGGGATGGAGGTATAAACTATATACAGAATATTCCAAACTGTATCCAGACGTGATACTAACAGAGTAAAACACAGCAGATCGATTAAGGTACGTGAAAAGAGTCTTACCTCAAAACCAAAATAGACGAAATTCGACTAGAAGTAGGAAGAGCGCTCCACAACCAACACAAGGTCAAGAAAGAACATGAGAATCAGATAATGAAATGGAAGTCGAGGAACTAATAACACAGAGGTATAGAGAAAACCTAAGAATAATGGAAAACTACAATCCCCTAAGCAGGCCTTCGATCCCCAAACTCATCCGTAAAAAATCCACAAAATATCGAACAACATGTGAATAAGCTGCTAGACCAACATCTAAATGGTACAGACAACATCAACAAAGTATACTTACTTACATACATAGCAGCGAAAACTGTAATAGAAGAGAAAGGACAACGAGTAAAGAAATTACTGAAGAAAAACTGCTTACCCCTAGAACAGACATATAAATATTTTGGCATATCACAACATCCATCAGTAAATAAAACTAACTTAAAGAAAGAGCTATAATATATAATTCAGATACCATCTAACAAAGCTACTCAATGCAAATTTGAATGCGAAAAGCAACTGCAAATATACGTGGGCGTTACCAATACTCGTATATTCTTTTGGGATTCTCAAGTACTTTGATACAGATCTCACTCGAAGACTATTAACAAAATTCAGAACACACCACCCAAAAACCTAGAAAAGAAGGAGGACGGGGCCTTATTAACATTCACAAACTGTGTAAAGAACAAGAATGCACACTTAGAGACTACTTTCTAGCTCTGAAAAGCCAACACCTCATACAAATAGCAACCGCAGATAATGGCTATACTCCACTAAATATAAGAGATCGAAAACATATTGTTGTTGTTAAAGATCCAACAACAGGAATGGAACAAGGATGGTACCCAGCAACACTATAGAAGGAGAATATTGATAAGGAGCAATCGTTATGGTGGCTGAAGGAAGGATATTTACGCTTAGAGGCGGAAAGATTTACAATCGTCATACAGGATGCAGTAATGAATACGAGAACAGTTATATTACAATATTTGAAAAAAGAATTGACAGAGTCTATATTAAATTCTTATTTACACACTAATATTTTTACTGTTGTTAATTTAGAAAATGATGAAGATGAATTTTGCGATTGTCCTAATTTAATAACCATGTTAAATACAACATGAAGGCAGCGGTAGAAGATATATGCAGAAAATGCCGACAGCCAGGCAAAACCATAGACCATATCATAGCCGAATGTTCACCATTATCTACCTCGGCGTACCTGGGCAGACACAATTAAGTGGCAAAAGTAATCCACAGCAGTAGTGTCCTGTTTTTTTCGACGTGTTTTAGAATTATATATATATATATATATATATATATATATATATATATATATATATATATATATATTATCTATTACCTTCTACCTTTCGGTGTTAGAATTAAATTTCCATAATTCTAGTTTTCCCGTTCTTAATTGGACGTCGTTAGAACGGTAGGGTGCACCAGGCGCGCCCGCGTAGGTGGGGTTAACATTTGGGCGAAATGCTATGACCCCTTATTCAATTACAAATTGTTAAAACGATTCTTGTGGTGTGTACATGACGTCAAAATCGGCCGCTTTCGAGGAAACCAGGGCTATAATATGTGGATTCTTCACCGTTTTTAACCATTTCTAACTTTAGTGATGTATAAAGAGCGCTAGAAACAACCGCTTTTACAGCATCGTAAAACATTTCCTTAGAAAACAGGGATTCACAATGATATAACATAGCGCTATAGACAATTAACAATTGAAACTAGAGAGAAATGCAGTCATACCACATCCCTGTTTTAATATCGTTTAATTTTATAATCTACTGGAGTCTATATCTTACGCCGATGTAGTGCAGTGGTTAGCACCCCGAGCGGCCTAGGTAGTCGGTACCATTAGTCATTAGGATACAATTAACGACACTTCAGATAACTCGGGAGCGATTCCCTGACACCCACATACATATACACTAATATACGTCAGGAGGACCCAATGGTCGATAGTAAAAACTGTTTTCGTTTATCACTATTTGCTACTCTGGACGTATTGTCTCTTGTTCTATTTGTCGCTCCCGATGCGCACAAATCTACATCGTCCTTTACAACCGGTGCACGACGTAAAACTTGGAGCGATACTGCACACCACGGGACGGTTAAATGAAAGCACTTAAAGTAGCTACTACTACTACTATCTCTAAACTCTATCCGCAGATTTATTTAATCTATCTTTAAAAATGAATTCTCAGAATGTAGATGCTGTCACAATTCAATATTTATTTAATCTGTCTATATTATATAATATAATATTTAGTATTCAGTAAAAAGGAACTTCTACCTTTCAGTGTGAGGTGACTCTTAGGATATTATGAGCATGATTATTTTTAATCGAAATATCCTCCCAGATAAAATTATATAAACATTAGTAAGTAGTTATAATATTAGAAATGCTTCTTATTTACTGCAATAAGAAGAAAAGAAAGTGATTATTTCGTATTAAATACTGCTGAGAGAATTCCTACATCGCATAAGATTATCGGCAATAAAACTAAAATTAATTTAATAGCAGTATTAATATAAACTCAAAGATCTAGCCGCTCGTGCATTCTCACACATCTCACGAACTGATATTGCGATGCGCCAGAAAATCGTTGAAAGTTAGCAATTTATTATTAATAATTTCGCATTATCTGGCACTATTAATACTGGCGGGTTTGAATGTGTTAATCGCAGAACGGTGAGGAGATTCTGAGCGGGTTTCTCACGCGAGCGATCATTTATTTCAATAGCGGTCTGTTATTAAATATTTTTTGCTGCATTGCTCTAGACGCGCATAGAAGCTTGATAAATTAGTCTTAGAGATAATCATATAATTTTCTCCTGTGTCTTGTTAACAATTTGCCTTTGTGTGATTTGCGTTAACTGATTTATCCATTATGATTATGAAAAATGTATATTGTTGTGTATACTAATAAAATATGAATATATACATCTTCATAATAAGTGCCCTATTTGGTGGAAATGTAAGTCCCAAAATAAGTATGCGTTTTAAAATAAAAACAAGTTTTATAGGACTAAAATCTATGAATCAAAATATATTTCCAACTTAAGGAAACATTTTACATAATAACTTAACATATCGGGAAACGTTACTATCGTGTCACACTATCAACGATAGTAGTAGTACTAATTACTTTGCCTGGGTCGCTTCGGCAAAATGTTAACTGTCCTAGTCGAAGTAATTTGTCTTTGCCTAAATGGGGCAATTTCTAATTATTGCCGCCAGTTACTTTTTTTTTACATCAATTAGCAATGCCATCAGGATCACCGTGTAGCTAAGGGGTGGATTCACACTTATATATGTTTTATTTGATTGGCCATCTCAAGCACTCTGTTAGAATATTATTCCATAGAGGGCACTACCCGGTGATCCTGATGGCATGAGCATGTTGACGGTTATTGCCATATGGGTGTGCATTGATAATTGATGTAGTGCCGCCAGATGTCGTTTCACTTTCCTCCTAGGGGGTTAGTTGTACTATCAAGGTGGTTAGTATATATATATATATATATATATATATATATATTTGTATATAACCACTCGAGATATTGTGTACATTCACCGACACTAGCCGAGCTACACTGATGAGATCTAATAAGATCGAAATCTAGATATGTAGAATGTAGAGAGAATCTAAAGGAGTATAATTACTTTACTTCACAGAAAAACATGATTCGTGAAATTTCGCCCCAATGCTCAGTACGGGACGGACTAGGTTATAATAATTGATTTTTACAATTTTATAAATTTATTTAGATATAATTTATAAATACGACAAATGTAATAGCAAATATGCTACTACAAATTCCCTTAATCCCAGTGGCGTAATTTAATCTAGATTTAAGTTAATCGTTCAACATAACCATTTTGAATATGAAGTAAAATACGAAATTTATTTGTCAACTTCTACAAAAAAAAACACGGTACATATTTCTCTCTGTCCCAGCGGGGTCAACAGTCCATCGTTGTGGGCGCTTCGACGATGTCTTTCATCACTCCACCGTGCTGGAACGTTGGCGCCGCTCACTGGGTTTATATTTGTTTACATCCAAATGCATTTAATTTAAAGTAACAAAAGCTACTCTCCATTTAAACTCTTGCTGCCGGATGATTTTTGACACGGGAATCCACTAAAACGCGCAAATACAATCGTGGGCGTTTTGTAAATACTCCGCATATTTCGCTATAAATGTGTTTGGTCTGCCCGTCAACGATTGTAACATTGATCTTGATTGATATTCGAGGCCCCGTACTCCACAAAGGAACACAAACGTATTCAAATTACGAAGGAATGTACTTCGTAATTATGGTAATTTCGTATTTGTCGCTCGCAAATGAGAACGCTGTACGCATTCGTATGTCTGCCCGCCTTACCCAAATATGGGTCGCCAAATGGAACAATAAGCCAATAAAAATAATAACCAAGTATGAATCTGTTATTAAATTCGGCGACATATATGTGCCAGCAATTTTAATATTATTTCAGAGGGCCGAAATGGAATTGGCACCGTTCTGATAATTTTATCGATCAAGAAACGCGAAAATATCTACACTTTGAAGACGTTGATATTCCCACAAGTTGTTTCCAATCCCCAGTTTAATATTATAGTAACCTGTATATATATATATATATATATATATATATATATATATATATATATATATATATATATAAAACGAGCGCCGTTGCGAAGCGAATATCTGGCGGACCATCTCGTCGGTGACGGTGTGGGTGAACTGCACTCTCCGGTGAAAGCGGCACTGCGAGTAGGTTTATCGGGATACCGTATAAAAATATTAACAACAATATATAACACTCATTGCGCCCTCGCTTAGCCGCCACCGCCACTTACAATCGTGCATCAATCTTTATACACTTTACATACATATGCCGTTTCTCATTCGCGAACATGCAAAACTGGAAGGAAGTCGCAATTCATTCACTTCCATTCATTATTTATACCTGAATGAAAAACTGTAATGTTGTGCGAGCGGAAATTATGATACTGGATGCGGTTACAGATCATTCGGTTTTTTTAAATGGCACCAGTATGACTCACCGGTGTGGTTTAAAGACTATATATACATTGTAAAAAAAGAAAATATCTGCAAAAAATATATTTGTGAAATTTTATGAAGTTATTCAATAAATTCATGTATTAATGTTTTAAATATTATTATTGCTTGGCTTAGTTAAGTGTTTAATTGGACTATACTACACATATTTGCCAGTGTACTATTTATTTTGTTACCAATCAAAACATTTATATAACCTGTTTATGTCTCTGCAGGTATTTAGATTATTGATACTTACTATATTCATATGTAGGATTTAAATCGAGCCCTCTTATATCTAAAATATATGCTGGCCTGAACACATGAATTGGACTACATTCGATTTAAATCTACTTTCAATGGCTAAATCATAGTTTCTCTTAATTATGACCAGTCTCCTCTTATGTATTATACACACATTTCGATATACGATTCCAAAAATAGGGCAATAGACCTTGGAGTTCGAATCTATTTCAATTCGATTTTGTGCCTGTTCACATGGACGTGTTTGAAACTTGAATCATCTAATCGAACTCATCGTAAAAATAATAATTGCATCACTATTATACGCTCTGAGTAAGGTATAGCTTTTAAAACAGAAAGCTTTATTTCGTTATTTGTTAGAATACCTACTCCGTATCTGTGATGTGGGTCCTTACTTCTCGATCTCGAATGGTATAATATCAAATTATCTTGTTGGCACACTCCGTTACATGGTCATCTTGTTTCACTAATACCGAAGATGTTGATCTTCATCCGCTTCATCTCCTTTCCTACGCTACCCCCATGCTGTCTATACGGGGCACAGCGATGCTCAGATCGACATATATCAACTCAAGAACATCGCGTGTAGGTCCTATATGCACATGGGATGCATCTGGCTAGTGTTAGAGCTACATCTTGCTGTGTATACCATGCATAGAGGTGCTCAGCATATAATGTGCGCACATTCGATGTTGCAATTCTCCACTTTTACTACTTCAAGCTGGAAGATTCTTCCCACCCTTTGGTGACCTAACACCTAACCAGTACTGAGGGCCATTGCATTCCTGACTTAATAAGGTATATGAGGAGAAATAGATTCTTCCAGGGTCGTCGTAGTTTTCCGTTTCTTTCGAATTATTTTAGAATTACATTTGCTTCCGGAGGATACTCGAAAGTTAGAGCCTCATTAGATAATGGGTAGGCGAGGTTGATAATTGTTGAAAATTCTATGACTCCTGTTATAAATCATAGCTTCTCTATCATCAAAGCCTCCTATGTAAAAAAAGACCTTTATTTGGCATATCAGCCCAACCCTTCCCTTTTACACACATTCCAGCCGAAAAAAAACAGTACTTTCTCCGAAAGAAATCAAAAAAGAATACAAATTAACATAAAATACATTTTTCTATCCACTAAGATAAACCCCCTCTGCCCTCGCCAATTTCCTTTCCCACGTCCGCCTCCTGCAGATTTTCACGCCTTTCCCATCCTCTCCTAACCATTCGTTCAGCTTTCTGCACTCTCCAACCCACTCTTCTTTCACTCCCTCACATTCTTTGCTAAGGTGCCACCACGTGGCACTCCCCTTCCTACACAGCGCACACGCGATGTACACCAGCCCCATCCACACTTTTCTTCCTCGCTCTTCTGAACCACACCTCGCTCTTGCCATGCATACTTTGTCCTCTCTGCTCCACTCTCCCCTGGCTAAGTAGCTCGGGAGTTTCCCCTGCACTTGCCACTCTACGTAGCCAGGGTTGTATGAGCTCTCAGCCATTCTCACTTGCCTTTCTTGCCACTCAATATCCCTCAATCTCTCCCTTATCTCAGTTCCTAGGCTACCCCCTTAGCTTCTCATCTGCCAACACCTCAGACATACCCACTCTTTCATACATCCTTTCTCTATCCTTCCTCCATCTACTCTCTGTTCTACTCTTACACCTGATCCATACCTCCTGTACCAGTCTTTCCTCGCCCAAATCCTGCAATCTTTCCTCAAACTTCACAACCCTCACACACGACTCCCACCATATACTCATACGACTTGTCTCCTGCAACAGCACTGCCCTCGGTGTCGACCTTTCGAGCCCTAGCAGATTTTTCAGAAACCAACCTTGCTCCCTTTCTATTACCTCCCATTCACGCAATCCCTACACTTCCACTCTATACAACAATATAGGTTTTACACACGCATCCCAGATCTTGCACGCCATTACGAGGTTACCACCCCACAAACTCCCCCATTTTCTGCACGCCCTCCTCCACAGCCAAACCAAAAGCCTAAATATTTAAAGCCATTCACTCAATCAGCCTTTCCTTCCATTTCAGCCCTTCGTCCTTACCCCTCCTGCCCCTATTCCTAAACAACATCCATTTGGTCTTTTCCACATTCACAACTAGCCCCCTCTTATCCAGGTACTATCCAACATCTCTTGCATCTCTTCCACTCTCTTGGCCACAAGCACCACGTTATCTGCATACGCCAACATCCACACTTTGGATCTACCCACCACGACCCCTCCTGCCTGCCCTCTCCTCAGCACCTCTTCCACGAGCGAGTTGCTCGTGTACAGATTAAAAAGGAGGGACTCAGCCCTGCCTTACTCCCACATTCACCCTAAATTTCTCAGATATTTCTCCATTCAATCTTGCTTTCGCCCATGACTCTTTATACATCCTTCTCACCCACTCCACTCCTTCCTCTTCCATAGCCAATCTATCCATACATTCCACCAGTTTCCCCCTAGGAACTAAGTCATACGCAGCTTTTAAATTCACAAACACCGCATACCTCTTAAGTATTATACACACATTTTGATATGATACGATTCCAGAAATAGAACATTCGTCTTTATGCCCAATTCACACATAAGCGTTGTCGGCCGGAGGCTCGGTGTAGGCGAGGTGCGACGTCGCACAGGCGATTGCGATGACCATATGCCTCTCGCCTCGCAGCCACCGTGTCTCAGGCGAAGAGGCTAAGACGCGGTGCCGGCACGGCGAGAGGTACGAGGCATATGCCCGCGTCTCGTCACCTAAGTGGGCATTGCTCTATATGTTTATATAGAGGGGCGTGAAAGCCTCTCGCCGCGCCGGCACCGCGCCTTCTCCTCGTCGCCTCCTATGTGTGAATTGGGCCTTAGAGTTCGAATCTATTTCAATTCAATTTTGCGACTGTCAACAGGGTGTCTGGTGTCTGAAACTAGAATCGTCAGATTTCAATCCTGCGTGCACATGCAGAATTGAAATGAAACTCACGATAAAAATACATAATAACTGTTTTATGTACTTTATAAAAAAAAACAAATAACAAAAATCAAGCTTTATTTAACATATTCAGCTCATCACCAAGAAGAAAATACAAAAATCCTATAACTAAACTTGTACCCCTAACTTCCCTTCCCACATAAAAAGAAACCAACCTATCGCTCCACGTCCATCAACCACTTCCTCTCCCACGGCAGTCTTCTGCAGATTTCCACGCCATTCCCGTCCTCTCTTAGCCATTCACTCACTTCCTGCAACCCACTGTTCTTTCACATCCTGACACTCACTGCTCACGTGCCACCACGTGTCACTCCCCCTACTACACAGTACTCACGTGATATATCCATACTTTCCTTGCTATATCCATACTTTCCTTCCTCTCTCTTCCGAACCACACCCCGCTTGCGCCATGCATACCTTCTCTTCTCTACTCAGTCCTAACCAGGTTATATAGCCCGAGGGATTCCCCCGTACCTGACACACCGCATGTTGTACGTGCCCTCGTTTAATATTTCATGTGGCTCTTGGCAATCAACATCCCTCACTCTCCCCGCAACCTTACTTCGCATGCTTCCCCCTACTCTTAGTTTTTCATCCACCCACACCCAGGCATAGCCACTCGTTTATACATCCTTTCTCTATCACGCAACCCCTATATCTCATTCACACCACCCGCACTAGTCTTTTCTCCTCCAACCCCTGCAGCATTTCCTCAAACTTCATTTTATACTTTATATATTTACTTTATAATTTAACTTTCCATATTTCATATTGTTTGCCATTCCGTTTACTTCCTATTATTATATCTTTTTCATTGGTATTTTCTCTATTCTGAAATATTTTAGTGTAGTATTCCTCTTATCTTATTCCTTGTTAGTGTTTGATTCCGGTCGTTTTCCGTATTATTTGTGATGTCTATCCGTTTTTATTCATTTATTCAATACGTATTTACAAAGATGTAATCTGATTTACGTATCATATATCATCATTATGTAGCCTTATCTCATCCATTGTTGATCACAGGCCTCCTCTAATTGTTTTCACAGATATCTATCTTGAGCAATTGCTGTCCAATTGGTTGTTATTCGTATTATATCGTCGCACCATCTTGTTGAAGGCCCTCCCCGACACTTTTTATCAGCTCTGGGCCTCCATTCTTTATATTTGTTTATCCATCTCCCGTCTTTTAGACTCGCAACATGTATGATTTCCTTGCCAGTTCTTCTACGGATTTGTTCGTTTCTCACGCTGTCCTGCAGTCTGATGCCAAGCATTTTTCTTTCAATCTTACGTTGTGCGATTTGGAGCACATTATCTATTGCTTTGGTAGGGGTTGTGTTTTCTGCCCCATATGTCATTACTGGCAGGATATAAGATTTTCTCCATATGCTTAGCTGGATCTCTTTTGTGAATATTTCGAGCATCTTACCGTATGCTGCCCAACCTAGGGCTAATGTCCGTTGCAATTATGTGGTGCTCTCGATTTTTATTAGCCCCTTCGGAACAAAAGAAATATCGCACAAAACATAATCCAAACAATCAACAAGACAACTATAAAAATAACACAATGCAAGCTGTAACCAAGATAGAAACCACCGAACCAATCGAAGTCGATAATGGAGTCAAGATGACTCACCCAGCCCTACTATTTAGCGTCATCGCGGACGACATAACTGCCCAAGTAAGAACTCTTTGTGCCATGCAGATGACGCGGCATTAATCTCAAACAATGAGGATGATCTTCAAAGATTGCTACACCAATTTAAAGTAATAGCGAAGAAATTCAGGATCCAAAAAGGACCAAATTGATGATTATAGCACTACGTTCCATAAGATTCAAACTAGAAGTAAATGGAAGTGTGAAAGTCCATTGATTAATTGATTCCAAACTAGAAACGGGTCGGCCCGTCGCTAGCGTTCTTAGCTGGTTCCAGCCCAGAGCTTTGGTTACCTTCTTGATGGCTGCTGCCTTCCATGTAGATTTCAGCTTGTCTATCGTTCATTTCCCCTATAGTTTCCAGTATAGTGCCTCCTTCGCTTGACATTCTGGTCGAAGATCCAAGTCTTCATCAACAAATGTCTACGATGCATCCTCAAAGTGTTCTAGCCTGAAAGAATATCAAAGTACGAGCTATGGAGAGATGTGTAAATGAAGGACCAGCCGAGCTGCAAATCAAAAGACTCAAGTGGACATATCCATATCCTACGGATATGCACACTTGGTCAGGCCAGAACACTCTGTGGATGTGTCGTAGACATTTGTGGACGAGGACTTCATTTTGCGTTCACGTTCATCCAGCTTCCATGGCTCGCAGTACTGACTTGACGTTGGAGTTGAATATTCTAAATTTTGTGTTAGTGCTATATGAGGTATTGATTCATATGATCTTTAGTTGCCCCTAAAATGGCTTTGGCTTTTCGAATTAGGTATTCCACGTATTGGCTGGCCCTCCATCGTTTGTTAGTGTGCTTCCGAGGTATTGAAAGTCACTGCCACTGGTTCTCCTCGCAGAAGTAGCTGCTCTCTGATAGTGTTGATGCGCGTCTTCTCTGTATTGTTTGCATTGTTGATACTGCCGGAGTTATAAATCTATGAATGCACACAATTCCTGTTCAGGAACAAATTTGAGTCTAAAGGTTGTTTTAGACAAGATATTTTCTTGACTCAAAATTTAGTCAAGATGCGACACAATCTAAATTGTCTCGTATCATACACCAAATTATTTGAAATATTGAATTGGATAGTAGATCGAATGGAAAAACATAATGCTAACATATTCTATTTGTCAAGGACAAATTATATGGAAGGGAGATATATGAATCCATTTCTAACTTTTGAGTTGAAATTATCTTGTCTAAAATGACCTTAACATAATGCCAAACACGCACAACATAAGGCATAGAACTATATAGATATATGTATATATATATATATATATATATATATATATATATATATATATATATATAACTTTTGTGTATATATGTATATCTAATATAGAAATAAATGTGTGTATTATTATTATTATTGATGTTTAGGCCTGCTTTAGAGGCTTCGTTTTTGGCCTACATGTGTTACTAGATTGTCTGCAAAGTCAAGTTCCTATAGTCTTTTATTGCTTTCCCGCGTTTCCCTCTAGGTGTGATTAGACATTTCTTGAGTATTATGTCAATTACTAATAATTATAAATCTCCCCAAAAAAAAAAGACATTCGTCTAATATTAACAATATCCTGTATAGTGCTATACAGGATTTGCGTCAATTCCCACCATAACATCAATTTTTTGCATATAAACAAACATGACCACGCAGAACATTTCTGCTGCATTACGAATCACAATATTTTTGTAAAGTAAACATTTTCGCAAAACATAAACTGTGACATGTTGATTTATCGACATTTACACAAGTGAATATTTTAGTCAGTTTCCGCTGTATCAAGCCAAACGTTCAAAATATTAATTATTTATATTTACGTCACGTTTATGAAAAATCCCCGCGTTACGCGGTATTAATTTTAATGAGACAATTTTTTGCAAATGCGTAAATTGCTTTCGCGAATTAAACGCTTGCACGTGCGCAATTCTTCTAATCCGGCTATTAAGTCATTGGATTTTAGTGTGAGCCATGACACATGAAATAGATTTGTATCAGACCATTCGGCGGTACCGGGTTAATTGAAACTTGCGGTTTAGAAAATGCTCTGTGATGTTTATATTTAGATATGTTGTAAAACCATCAATTGATATGAATTGCATTAAATTCAGCGCTGTGGCTAAAGTGGATATTTTGAATTCAATTCTGGTTGGCTGTGGGGCATTGGTTGGGGACTGAAATCAATTAAAATTGAATTAACACTTGTAGGAATTTATTATGCATGATTCACGCGGTGAGACGGAGGAAGGAAAAAAGGTGTCCGGAGATGAATGGTTCGGTTGGCGCTGTTCAGGTAAAGGTAATTAAATATTGAAATGGATACATGTGAAAAGATGAGCGAGTAGTGGACATAAATAAGAACTGGAAACCTGAATGAAAATCTGGTTTTATCCTCCCACATAGCACGGCGGCGCCACACATTACAACTTTTAACAGATGTCCGGTCCGCAATAAGAACAGCTAGAATGTAACAAAGATGCTGCAATTGTATAGCAACACGTTTGCGAAGATATTTTTCACGCTGCCACGGATGTAATGTAATGCATGTTGATACTTGATGAGGGTAATTTTCTAAGAAAACTGCTAATTAAGAACTATTCTGATTTGTTTACGTACAACTGATTATTATATTGGAATCCAACAGCTATTTCCTGGAACAGCCGCCTTATTTGCGACATACCCTAGGCCTAGTTTTATAAAAACGGATAACTCCGTGTCACTTTTGACTACTTTGGCATATATTGTCAGGTGTAAAGAATGGTATGTCTGTATGAGATGCAATGACGCTATGTGTATAGCGTACACAAATTGTTAAATTGTTAAATTGTCCTTAAAGTCGTTATCTCATTCAATAAATATAATAATAATAACTTCGGATAAGCCGCTTAGACAAAAAGACTTGGTCCCGATGGGTGTCAATAAGCAGATTCTATTTATTATGTATTTTCCAAATATTTTATGTATGCTGTTACTTGATTGAAGCATGTACTTTTCTATGAATTTAGCATATTTGGCTTTTCGCATATATATTATGTCTATAAGGACATACACAAATACACAAGGGAAATGGTAAGCAGGAAGACAATGACGATGATTGTTATAGGCAGATGAGTAGAAAAAATCATACATTAGCTAGAAGACATAAAAAAAACTTCAAGCCATATATAGAAACGCTTGTGCCGACCATAATAACTCAAATGACCTATTTTCCAAAATGCGATGCTTCACTAAAAATTCAAACCTAGAAACTCCAACTCCAACCAAAGATCAAACGACAATCTCCAATCTCACTGAACTGGATCAAATCTCTGAAATTTGGAGAAAATATTACGAAAATCTATAGAGCGACAACTTTGCGAGTACAATGGAAGTAGTAGAAGAGCCAAATATACCCATAGATGAAGTAGGATCAGACATCAAAAAGCTAAAAAACGGAAAAATTGCAGGCGTTGAATGCTATCGGTCCAGATATCATTCCCTAGTCGTGTCAGATAACCTGGAATAATCCTGCTTGTCTGGAGGATTGGCTACCTCTCTTCATAAAAAAGGTGTATGATTTGTGATGGTTATGCCAAATAAAGGTTGTTTTTATTACTGTGAAAGAAGAGATTGAAATGTGAGCCAGCCTATATCTACTTAACAAATCAGAAGTTCTTCAGCTGCTGGACAGCCATCACTATGTTCGAAGACTGAAGAGAACATATAATGTTGTGATACGCAACAGGCAGAATTAGTGCGAGAATGATTTGTGTTTACAGTAATAGAAATACTTATTGGATAAAATCTAAAACCATAAACTTAGTTTTATAAGAATGCACTAACAATAACTTAAGGAGTTTGCTTAGACTAGTTATATAATATATAATAAACACCTGATTACACTCACTCCTTTTCCATCCTCATCTAAAAACCACATCCAACCATTCACGTTCACTATCTTAGATCCTTCCTTCACCATACGTTCTTCATGTTCATTTAACCAGTGTTCCCAATTATCTTCACCCTGCCCACATATACTATTTCTCCTATATCCTATCACCCATCCAATCCTTGAACCATTCTTCCTCGTTTCCACGTCTGCTTAGACTAGTTTTATTAAGTCTAAAAATGAGTCTAAATTACTTATAATTTATAAATTTCATTTGTCATTTTAATGTTCCTACATCCTAAAACCCTAAAATAGACTTTTTTTATTATTTATTTTAAAAAAATCTGTGATTATTATAACAAAAAAAAACATTATATAAGCCGTATAACAGTTAAACTGAACATAGAGTAATATGAATTTAACAGTTTACCAAGAACAAAATATTTCGCGTTTCACGTCGCACTATATTTTTGTGGTTACTAGTTGTAATATAAAATTCTGGGTTGTAGAATGTGAAGTCCATCTGAGTTTATTAACGAATTCGATGTGGAAATATAGGTAGCAACCTATAATACTCTTATCAACAAGTGTTATATATGAACCTTTTAAAATTGCATATGTGTAGTAAATGCGTTAATAATACTATCTTAAAGCAAAGTACATGCAGTAACCATCATCAATAATTGGACTGCATAATAAATTATGTGACAATTTTCTTGATTCGTAATAACATATGTAATTTATCTACGCGCACCGGCCTTTTTTTTGTGCATTACAGATGCAATTTAATTTAAACGCGTGGCAACATTGTATCATTAAACCAGTAATTTCGAAATAAAATCACATAAAATAAGTCTAGCCTTTTCGTATTTCTGTCGTCTGCCTACCAATTTATAAAATACCGCCGCGAGCCGAGTCGAGGATTATTTTCATATTATATACACCCTCGCTCTTCTTTTTGTCACGACCATACCGCACTAAGTTACACAAGAATGTCATTCGGATACGTCTTATTGGATTCGCATTCCTCTTGTTCTCTCACATTTAAATACATGTGTATCAGTGGCGTAGCTTCAGGGCTTGATTCTATAGACTTTCTGTTTAGAATAAACTGTATTAAATATACATAATAATAATAAAGGAGAGATTATAACGACCATAGTGGAGTTCAAAAAGAAATAGCTGAAGTAGGCTGCATATATCACAAGAGGCTAGAGGAACAAGTCTATGGGTGGAAAGGATGGTCGCAGAGAATAGATATGTAAAGGATGATCTGCAGGACTTCATGCAAACTAAAATATTATATATTGGATTGTTAAGGCGTTTACTCTGTGATAATTCATTTTAAAGAATAATTAAAACGATTTTTTCCTTTGTTTTTATCACACTTCAGTTACACTAGTTTCGGCTAAGCTTTAGCCATTTAGAAGCTCGAAAATGGTTAGAGCTTAGCCGAAACTAGTTGCAAAGTGTAACTGAAGTATATTAAAAAACAAAGTGAAAAATCGTTTTATTTATCCCTTAAAATATTATACATACATACATTGTGCAAGGTTTATGTTTTTATTCGTTTGTGTGTTTGTCGGTTTCAGTAAACAATTTTTGAATTGTGTGTAACATTTATGTAGGTGTTTTGAACGTGAATTCAACGATCGTTGCTTAGTTTTATTCACGGTTTGTTTATATTTTGTGATATTTTTGTAGTAGGCAGTATGCGCCATCTTCCTCATTTACTTATCAATACTACCTATAGAATTAAAGGACAAAAACAAACTATAACAATCATAATTATATATGGGTCGCTTAAAGAACAAAACGAACCACGATAGAAAGATGTTTTTGGGAAGAATTACAAAGCCAAGCCAATATCTAAATAAAGATTTCTCTCTCACACACACATAGAGCGAGCAAACAGGACAATAATATTTCTAGAAGGTTTTAATAGCAGATTAGGTTGCTAGATGAAATAGAATAAATATATAGAATATAATAGTGTTGGGGTACATGGAGAAAATAACAAGAACAATAATGGAAAAAATATGCTAGATTTCTAGATAAACTATTAACAACCATTGCCAACTGCATCATTGACAGCTTCGCTCTCATGAGAGCGAAGCTGTCATTCATGCAGTCGGCAATGTTAACAACTAACCCGTTCTTGAAACATGATATCGTTATTTGAAGTATTTATTAAATCAATAATGATGCACACATGAATGTTCCGGTATTTTTTTTATTTGTTATCATCAGTGGAAAATTCTATGTTTAAAGACACCCTGTATACACTCTCTATTTAGTCATGACCTGAATTATCTTTACAAGTATAAAATATGATTAATAATATACGATGTTGATACTTACTACAATCATCCATTACACAACGTTTCACATAGACATAGTTTACAATTAAATTATACTTAACCTGTATACGATTTCCGTGAGTTACAAATGACAATATTAGCGTATACAGCATTACTAAACACACTCACAACATTATAATCATGCGATTAAACAAACATCCATCTATGTACGAAATACGCATACAGTTATAATAAGCGAATTTCCATTTAATTAGTCGGAATCCCTGCCCTGACAGTTAAATTATTTTATCCAATTACACTCGCTACCTTATAATCAGTAATCATATTTTACTATCTATTTCAAATCGTGCATTTGCATATATAAAACATGCTAGGAGTCATCCGTGGCGACACCATTGGCCGGATCAAAAATTTAAATGCACGGACAAGGCACCGTCTGAGCCGTTAATAATAATCTTCGCCACCATATGTAATACGTACGACAAATGCAGATACAATGTTTTGATATGCAGAAATTAGTTAAAGCTGCAATAAAATATTTTATGAGAGCACGATCGGCGACTTAATTTGTCTAATTAATTAGATTTGACAGATTATGCGCATGTTGTGGTTAGTGTTTCATGTAAAGATCTGGTGGGAAACTTTACGCCTGCCAGTTTCATTAGGACTGTTTATATTTCTTGTAACCCGGTTTGTATTTAATTATTTACCAGTTATTAACTTGCTACTTTATGGAAGTTAGTTAATTGAAAGTTTAATAAGTTAACCTCGTTAGGTTGTATGCATTTCGTTTAAATATATTTTCATGGCGTAATTTGGAGATTATAATATATAAGTGAGAGTTAAACAACAAATGTACAGTTAATTGACGGTATTACAATTGAAATTTTTAGTTAAATAAACCTAGTATAGCATATATAATACACTTTGCTCTAAAGATGTTAAATTCATAGGTATCATATTTGCCACATTTTTATTTTTCCTCTATTAGGTATGACCTATATTAGGTAGGCAAGATCTGTAAGCCACAATATTGTTGTGTCCTAAAAACCATCAACATCGTTAGCACATTAGTTGTACATTTTATAACAATTATCATGTTTTTGTGCCACAACCCCAATTAGAATATAATTAGCATAAGTAATATTATATACAAGAATATTTACATTTAATTTAAATATTAGACTCAATAATAATAAGATCGTTAAGTAAGAGCAAGGTGCACAATAACAAACTCCGTGCACTAATGCGTTTTCCCTAAATTCCGTGTACGCCATTAGCGTAACCACCGCCAGATGATGGAATTATAAGCATGGTATTGGCAGACGAAAATCCAGGGATGTCCTAAACATCAAACATAGCCCCCCTCCCCTGATATGAAAGATTGGTGCAACGATGAAGAACAATTACAAGCCCCGTGAACAGGAAGAAGTAAAACAGTGATGACAGTTCCACAAGACCCTCGAGAAGAAGAAAGTTACAAGACCCTACAGAAAGAAAACAGTTACAAAATAAGAAGAGTTCTACAAGGCCCGAGGTTACAAGCAGAGTACAGATTAGATAAAAGAAGACAACATTTATTTGGTGACAGCAGTGAATTCCCGTAGTATAGAGGATAGTGAAGATTTAGAAATTATTGATATTTAAATAATAAACAAGACCCAGAGTAGTTGCCAAACCGTAGCACGGAGTTTTAACTTTAACCCAAAAAGTCTCGACACGGCCGAAACAACTTATAAGCCAGGTCGAGCATACATCCAAGGTCGTGACTCCGAGGGAGCACAAGAGTATACTTCAATTTGAAACCCCCATAAGCAAACAGTACGGGGCGACTACCTAGCGCTGTATAACGATCTAGGGGCAGACCCTATGATGGGCATGCCCCTAGACAGCATAAAAACTAACATAACTTAAGTAAGGAATACGATGTCGTAATATCAGGAAGAGAGACTAAGTCGACTAAGCCTGGTTTTCAGACGGCTCAAAAACAGCGGAAAGAACATAAGCTGGTATCTTCAGCCTCAACCAGAAGACTTATATTTGATTAAGTCTGGGCAAGCTCCCCGCGGTGTTTCAGTCATAACTAGTGGCTATACGACACTGTTCAAGGGAAGCGCTGACACGCAAAATAACTAATGCACAAATTGCCATATACACTGACAGTCAGCGACCATAATAGTGATCGCTACCACAGAAGTTAAGTCCCGGATAGTATGTGACTGCCAACAGAACCTTGGTCAGCTAGGTAGACAAAACAAACGGACCCTAGTTTGGCTGCCAGGGCATAGTGGCATTCCTATTGCAGTGTTTCAAAAACAATCACAAAGACACCCATGGAAAAATTGATGGCTATAAGGTCTCACGACTGGTGAACAAACGAACTATGCAAAAAAATTCATAACAGGCCGAAGCCCCAAATTCACAAATTACTTACTAATCCAAGAGAGGAAAACCATCAAAATGATAATATGCCTCATAACAGGCCAATGTAAGTTTAACTAGCACATGTCACGGATAGGCCTGGCAGATGAATCCTTCTGTAGGTTCTACCAGGAAGAGGTAGAGGGCGCAGAGCCATATACTATGCCACTGCGAGGCGCATCGTGCGGTCCAACGAACTCGGCAAGTTATGACCATACCTATATATGAAGGAATCGACATCGTGGCTTTGCAAGCTGCCAGCCGGGACTCATAGAAGTCCTTTAAGATAATCCGGGGACCATAAAAGCTTTATAGGGCTGCGCCCTGGTGTAGGATCTGGAAGGCCACCCGTTCTTAATCTAGTCTAGCATACATCTTTTTTTTTTGGTCTGTGAGCTGGAATCTTCGAAAGACACCCGTGCCTCACTAGCACAACTAGGAGTTAGACGCTCAAGTAGTACCGGATTAACCCCACGTTCGGGCCGGAGCCTCTAGCTTTGGCTAAACCAAAACTCACGTTCTATTGCTCAGAGCCCCTCGTGCAGTCATATTAGTTAGTCTTGTCTCTGGTTCTGTTTAATGACTTTACCCTTGCATGCATGGGCCCGCTGTTGTTTAGGGTCGTCCTTGTGGTTTGTCTCCGTATCCATGGTGCGGACGTAGGTCATGCTTTCAGCTTGTTGTTTTGTCAGGCCGCGGTTTTGGTCTCTTGTTCGTCTGGTCCGTTGCGTTCGTTAGTCTCGCCTTTTCATTGCTGAAGGTCCTCGTTGTATTCCTGATTCTGTACTGCCTATGCGAAACTCGCCACCTCGTTCCAATTTACTGTGCTCTCCAGCATCAGGTCTCCAATCTCGATTGGCGTGGATTCTTCCCCCAGTTCTGTCCACAGGGTCGCTCTTTCCACGTAGTTACGGCATCTGGCCACCGCTGCCTTCCCTATTCGGAGCAAGTATGACTGGAACACGCCATATCCGGATAGAAGCTGCGTGGTCCCATGATCCAGTTCTCCACCGCGGTCCCGCTCTACCCATGAGCCAATGGGGGGGATGAACTTCCTGGTCCATGTTCCGTTGTGACAGCTCCCATCTCTGCTACCACTTCTTCATGGTCTGGCTTCTCGCCTCTCGTCTAGAAATCATCGGGTTTGCCTCATGTTTGGTGTCTAGGTGGATCTTCGACCTCTCCTCTGCCATGAGGTCGGCCGGTGTGTAACCGCAAGTACCTCCGCTGCGTCCTGAGATATTGTGCGGTATGTCACGTCATCTCTCAGGTTGATGTGCGCACTAGTGTCAGAGAAGAGGAATTCAAGGATATTCCTTCCCTCCGCGCGATTAATCTTGGCCAGCTCTGCCCGGTATCGAATTTCTTCCTCATGGTGTCTTGCGTAGAGCCCGCGCACACCATTAGCTCTATGTCTCTGTCTTGTTTGGTTCGTGGTTTATGACCTCGATCGTGCGATTTATTGTCGCTATGTCGCCCTCCTCTAGCTCCTGGTCTCTCTTTGCTCGCGTACCTTCTGTCCTGCTTTTCTTCCTTTTTGGTGCCCTCTCCTTACAGAAGGTTGGCGACCATTATCTGGTACTGTTCTTGATTTTGCGCGCACCGAATCAATGTGCTACCTCGCGAGTGTTAAACCATTGCCTGAGGTTACGCATCCATGAAAACTTTTTTCGTTCAATTCCTCGCTTTCCCTCCATCTTGCCTTCAATGGTAAGTTGCATGAGATTGTACTAATCGTTTCGGAAGATATGAAATACGCGGCTTTTCGTTGTTTCACTATGGTCAGCACTTCGCGTGATTTACCGGCCCGTCGGAGTACTTCTTCGTTGGTGACACGGTCCACCCATGGTATCTTCAACATTCTGCGGTATATCCACATCTCGAACGCTTCTAGTTGGTTCATCGAGGGTATTTTCAGAGTCCATCCTTCTACGCCGTAGAGTAGCACTGGCAATACTTTGCACTTTGCGACACGCCATCCTGTGTCAAATCTGAGACCACGATTGCACAATAGTTTGTTGAGCTTCTGAAATTTTCCTCTCGCAATTTCAATTCTGATTTTTATCTCATTAACCGGGTCCCATTTATCGTTTAACCAGCAACCACGGTACTTGAAGCGAGACACCTGCTCAATCTGGCTTCCACCTAAGGTGATTACAGCATTATTAACCCTATGCTTGCTGATAACCGTTGTCTTTGTTTTCAGAATATTCATACTGAGTCCAAACTCTTTGCTTTCTTGGTTTATTCTTTTCATGAAAGACTGGAGGTCTTCTAAACTGTCAATGAGAACCATGGTATCATCTGCGTACCGAATATTGTTGAGTCGTTTGCCATTGATCTTGACATAGGAAGCCTTCATCCAGGGCATTTTGGAATATTTCTTCGGAGTACAGGTTGAAGAGAGTTGGTGACATAATACATCCTTGTCTCACTCCTTTTTTAATTTTTATTTCCTCCGTGACTGGGTCTCCGACCTTGATCTGAGCTGTTTGGTTCCAGTACAGTTTCTTGATGTCTTTGCTGTCCAGGCCGATGCGTTTAAGTTGGCTGATTAGGATGTTGTGTCTTACGTTATCAAATGCTTTTTCGTAGTCTATGCATGCAAAGACATGTTTCGTTGGTCAAGGCATTTCTGAACTAGAACTTGTACCGAAAACAAAGCATCCCTTGTCCCTAAGCCGCTACGAAATCCAAATTGTGTTTCCCCAACATTAGCTTCTATTTTTCTCTATAATCGAGTGTGCAAAATTCTTAGGAACACTTTCAGTGCATGACTCATGAGACTAATCAACCTATAATCACTGCGTCGTTTCGCGTTAGGTTTCTTGGGTAGGCTGATACAAGTGGATCTTAGCCAATCAGCAGGTATATTACCTGTGTTGTATATATGGTTGAACAACTTCAGGAGGATGTCGTTTTTGTCGATGTCAATTAGTTTGAGCAGTTCTGCATTGATTTGATCTGGACCAACTGCTTTGCCGGGTCTTGCTTGGATTAAAACCTTTCTCACTTCCTCTTTGAGTATTTCCGGACCTTCCACTTCCTCACTAATATCATCGTAAATTGAGCATTCGTCACTGAAAAGTTCTATGATGTAGGTCTCCCTGCTTTTCACCATTTGTAAGTGCTCTGCAGACCACTAACCCCACTAACCGGAAGACCTGTATCGTGAGGCAGGGTTTGATTTCCCCGACTTATATCACGGAATTTCTTCCCTGAGTAATTCCAGGGCCTCCTCGTAGCCTGCCTCTGGTCTGATTAGGCTTTTTATTCTTGCTGCTTTTTCCTCCTTGTTTTCAGGCTTTGGTGATGGGTTTTTTCCAGCTCGTCGATCCGTGTCTTTGTGCTTAGTAGGTCTTTGCGCATGTGAAGCATTTCTCTCTCAGTATTGGATGTCACCTTCTTGGGTCTGTTGACCTCGTTACGTAGTGCCTCGGCCTCACTAGTTTGCTGGATGTTAATGGCGTTTCCGCGCTTCCTAGGATTCGAAGAGAAAGGGCTCTCAGAGCCTCGGCATCCACCTTAGCTTCCTTCGGGATATTACGTGTGGCGTGGACCGATATTGCTTCGAACATTTGATACAACGAAGAAAAAAGAAAAATATTTGACTAAAGTAATTTTAAATACATTTTTAGGGCGTTTGAAAACATTGATCTGCAGATGTATACTTTTTCATATAAAGCTATAGCTAGAGTATATTACCCACAAAGTTATTAGCTACAGCTTTTAATGGTCTGAAGTATTTAAAATTTAGCATATTTTTAAAATACATCCTTGTCAACTATAAAAATACATATGATCAAAAGGGAAAGTGTTGCGTTCATCTAATAGATCACAACAATAAACAAACCACTTATTCTAATCGCCTTAGCCATAAAACGCATATAAATGTGAGAAATAAATCATAGTTCTCAATTAATTCCCCTAATCGTCTAAACATTTTTCGAGCCGTGCATACGTAACGTGGTAATAAATATTTCAGTCACATGAAAAATGTGAATCAATTATTCCAGGTGTTCGCCATTTAAACAATAGTTTCCTCTGATTAATATGCAAACTAATTTATTATACATTCCGAGTATATAACACGGATACTAACACCACTATTATACGTCATTTTTGCGCCCGCCGACGGACACGTCTCAAATTTGAATAGCGCGAATCCTCAACACCTGTTATTAGTCAATGATAATTAGCCGCCGCTCATATAGAAGGTTTCATTTACGTTGCTAAATACGTGTGGGTGACTGAAACAAATTACACAGCAATTCACATTTATCGGCTACTTAATTGTGATTTATTAGTAGTATATTAATCAATTGCTGCCGATATTGGCTTCTTGTGCATACAATGTTTGAAGCTGATCAATAAAATAATGTTATAAATACCAATAATTACAAGGATTAATGGTTTAATAAAACCTCGACACTAACTACCTGATGTGCAATTAGCCCATTAGTGTGCATTATTGTAATAAATAAGAGCATTATCAATATAAATACTAATTATGGTATGCACTCAATTATAAAAGCCTGTAAAAATGAAATCCAACTGAGCTGACATTTAATCTGAGCCAATCTAATTTATTAAAACCATAAATTATCTCATGCAAACCGCTGCGCATATAAAAAGATGACAAAGGACCTCAAAAACAATTAAAACCCGTCAACAAACCAATATAAACCTAATTTAGTTCGAACGTATTTATTTAAATGCGATCCAGAATGCAATTTAAATTTTTTCACCCATACGAAATCTATGTGCTGAAACTTATTCTTATTATTATTTATGTGCTGAGGCCAAGTAATAAACATACCGCATTCCATTTAATAAATAGCTATATACGCAATTTTTAATTGAATATTAAGTACACACATTTTTAATATAAATATCATAAATTCCTGTAGTACTTACCGAGTGATATTTTTATTTCGTAGTGGTATTTAATGGCTATATAATTTTATTAACTATATTGAGAAATTATTAATGGCAAACACGTAAACAACTGTTTAAAATATGGCTGTAAATACGAGACAATTAGATAAAGGCATGTATAATTATTATTGCTACAAGAAAAAATGTTTCGCGAATTTCATTCCGGTTTAGATAAATATTGTTTATGTGTTTTCTTATCTGATTCTAAACAAATGGGCATGGATTTAATTATATGTTTACGCAATAAAATGTATATACTATAAAATTAGTAGTATATATAGTTTTCAGATTTGGTGTACAATTACTGAATAAACTGAAGATACTAAATTATTGTCAACCTTTTTATTACTCTTACACGTAAACTACAAAATAACTAGCATATAACATATAGACAAGGGCTATTTTACTATTTTTTATTAATAACAAAGCTCGAAATTCGAGCGAGTTGGTAATCGGATCACATATGATATCGTTATTGTTATTGATTTTATAACGACACTTTGTTAGGAGCAAATTGTGAAATTGTTCTGGAATATTCGTAAAAACTAGACAATGAAGTGGTATACAATTTATGAAATTTAATAAAAATATTATGTTATAGGCTTAGAAACTTTAATTTTAAGGGGTGACCATAATTTGTAATTATAGAAATTAGAAGATGCTGCTATGTAGGCGTATCTTCTATACTGTCTTCTATGGTCTATAAATAAAATGAGTTCTTGAAATTGAAAATAAATCATGACATAATTATGTTTACTAATATAATATATAACTTATTTATCTTCGAAATGTAGTATTTTTTGGTTATTTTGATAAATTAATACCATCTTATTTCGGGACAATACAAGACGCAGCTTCACGATACTGTTTGTTTAAAAAATTTAAGAGTAAACAATAATTATGTTTGGCACTTATTTAACTTCAAAATTAATTTTGTTCGAGTAATAACATATACGGGGAAATTCAAGATATACAACTTTTGTAGGAATTTGACAAGTTGACCAATATGACCATATATCGTAGTAGTATTTAGAAAATACTATATATTTATTTATTTTTATACATTGTCTTCTATGGTCTATAATTATAAAATATCGTGATAAAAAAAACTTCCAAGGTACCGGACGAGTAAAGTAATCTGAGCTTCCCCCTGTATAAAGATACAGGGGAAGCTCAGATTACTTTAATCGTCCGGTACCTTGACTACAAAAAACCTCTGAAAGCTGATTCGTGAAAATTCGTCTAGAATGGTCATAAATTGTTATACAATAAGTTTCAGTCCCAATAACAAAATGTCTTCAATGACTTGCATGCCTTCCTATTGAGCAAATTTACTAAAAGCTCAATACAACATCGTAATTCGTGTTAGAAGCTAGAAATGTAGGTGTAAGTCGCTAATATAGAGTAGGAATAGAAAATATATATTGGATTACTAAATGGAGCAAATATTATGAGCTTTCAATATAAGTAAAAATATATAACTGAATACCTAACAACTACACTGTCCAGCTTGTCATATAAGATAATAAGTAAAAACTAATTTTCATATTCAAAAACTTGTATAATACTATACAATAAGTTGTTGGTAATCTTCATTCATTCTTAATATCGAGCTGAAGGCACGTAGACCACTTTAAATGTGTCCGATGTTGTGTCAACCGTAGAATATAATGAAGTTATATTTCAAAGAAATCACAGGCAGTAAATCAGAATTGTGCAAATTATTGTAACACCGCCACGGCCACGGTCGGTTACAAGTCGCATAAAAATGTTTGCCAGAAAAGTCACACTCAGTCGAATAAAATTCCTATTGTTAACACCGTGCGAGGGTTCGAAAAAAAATAAATAATAATAAATTTCCATCCTTTATCCTTTAATCGCATTATGCACGCTCTGCGGTCGGGCGCTATTCAATCACTAATCTCATTTTATTGTGATATTTCGCTGAACAGACGTTAAAATATTTTAATGGCGATATTTCCTCTCCATCAGTCATTAGAGACGGTTATTATTAAAAGGCGCCAAAGTCATTTATTATTATGATATATCGGACCTTCTAATGAACTTTGTCACATTACGGTTTGTTTGTCGGGGACTTGCAAACATTTATAAGTGAATATTGTTTGTAAATAAACGCCAAGACCTAATTTCGACATCGTATAATAAATCCTCATAATATTTATATAAATAATTATCACCAAATGATTCTAATTAAATAAATGTGAAATTTCCGATCTGGTGTAAAAGAGATATAGAGATAATAATATGAAAATATCAATGGAAGAAGATAGGTTTATTTACTACCATATTTTGTACTATTTTACTACTAAATCATTTAAAAAAAACTTCTATTTTTATAGCAATCAGCCCGAAGGATTTTCCGCTGCTAAAAATAGAAGCTGTAATCGCCCAGGGCATTTACCTATACTTCACAGAAAACATCTGAAAAACTGTGTACAACGGGGTTTAAACTCGCTCTCCCTAATATTCAGTGCGAGATGGATGGCGGCTATTATATCATAACATAATTTACCCAGCACTGGGGTATAGCTTACGAAAAGGCGTTTGACAAAGTACGACACGATAAACTAGTCGAGATCCTGAAAATAATAGAATTAGATTAAAATATAAGAGAGCCTATATTGGGACCAAACAGCTAGAATAAAGTAGACGGAGAACTGGCGGGATATATAAATATATGCTTGGTTGTTTTTACGCGCCGAGTAACTCAACTCATCTAGGTACAGCTCGTATCTTATCATTTCGAGGTTTGGTCGTTAGTCAAGAAGAAGCACCAAGCAAAGATCAAGTGGTAGTTGGAGTTAGTCGTAAACTGCAGGACGCAACATGTTCATGCTTGTTGTTGTTCATGCTGAAGCTAATTTATTTAAACATTTACGTAATTTTGATTTTTTGCATGCTAATTATTTGTAGTTATCATGACCAGTAAAGAACATAGTAAGCGAGGAAAAAAGTAGAGGAGTTGTAGAAGGTGGCAACGAGGTTAAGCGAGTGTGTATCGGGGAAAGGACTGTGGCAGATCCTGAAGGGTATGTAGAAGAAGGCAACGTTAGCATAGACCTGTCGGAATGGGAGAGGAGCTGCAGAGAGATGGCAAGAATGGGCAGGTAATAGAAAGGGAGGCATTCTCGCGGAATAAGGCGGAAGTGACTCTGAGGCAGATGAAACTGAGAACGGCGGGAGAAAGACTTCTAGTGTAAGAAAGCTGCTGCATGTGATAAATAGGATGCGGAGTGGAGAGGTGCCGGAAGAGTGGCGAGTGGGGATGCTAGTCCCGATTCACAAAGATAGGGGGATCACTGTGATGACTGCACGATATAAGGTTATAAAGACAATGGTGAATAGATTAGATAGTGAAGTAGACAGAAAAAGGCTGGTGGTCTTGAAAACCGTCTAGTAGTAGAACAGAGAAGAAGGGAGATAAATCAATCGCGGTGATGATAATAAGATGGGCAGAGGTCGACTCGCACGAAGACAAAGATAACCCTCTAAATAGAAGGATGGATCGACGAAATAGAAGGATGGATCGAGGCTGCAGAGGCGAGGAAGAGCTGGGCAAGGGAAGAAAAAGAACAAGGCCAAATGATAAAGCTAGCCGAAGTCAAAGACGGGTTGTTAAGCCTAACGGACACGGCTGAGGCGACGAGTAAAATCACAAAAGAGGCTAAATGAGACGCGTCTACACTGAGGGAGCTTGTATGAGAGGTTAATAAGAAAGTTAGGAACCCCACTCAAACATCCCCAGGCCTTTGGCGGCCAAGAGCTGCGAAGGAAGGTGGACGTGCTGGAACAACACAAACTACAGTGGGATAATGAAAGGGCAGAAATGAGGAAAACCTTGATGGAAAAGAAGGCCCAATTGAACAACCCGAACATAGAATCAGCCGAAGAAACTTCAAAATGTATCAAAGAAGCCTTCGACCGGCAAGCCAACTACGAATAGCCGGCGGCGGTATTGGCTGAGGAGTGGCTACCAGCCACTTTCCTAAGTGTAACACTGGTCTAGGGCCCTGCCACCAGGCCCTATCCGTAAACCCCAGTAATTCGCCAACTAGACAGGACATATCGGACCAGGGGGTCAAGAAAGCAGTTCAGATCGTGCTAGTGGACCAAGGCCTAGCAGAGGGTCAAGTACCGACCCTTAACAGAACAATAGAAATGAAGAACTACAAAAGACTGCCCAAGAAAACCGTGTAGGCGAGCCACTATAGCTACCACTGTGTGTGTATAGCTACCACGAGCGCAGACAGTATGAGAAGCTCCCTGTTTCGGGTGGCAACGAGACTACGGGAGATTGTAGTGGAAAATGGCAACAATAACATAAAGCCAAAACATTCGAGGCCCTTTAAAGGTCGTCACTTTAAAGGGCGAAGATAATGGAATATATGTTTGCGAGATTGCTCATCCTGGTAAGTCTGAAGAACAATGAGGAGGAGAGTGCGACACCAGAAAGCAACCAGCAAGCATCTAATCGCACCACTACCACTAAAATGCAAGAGAGAACTGAAGACACAATTCTAGTCAAATCCCCAGGACGGTAAACCTACGCGAACTTAGTTTGCAGGGTCCGTGATGTCCACTATGCGAAAAACAATGTCGCGGGGATGAATTGCACCGAAAAGGAACACCTGTGGATCAGCCTTCGGGACAGTGGGGCACCATAATCGACGCCCTATGTGGAGCCATAATGAAAAGGCCTCAGGCGAGGAAGCTAAGATGAGGAGGCCCGAAATCGCCTTACATATTAGGAGACTCAACACCCTCACCACTGAACTAGAGGTGGAAGAGGCTATCAGAGCTGGCACGGAAGTATCAGGAGAAACATTCACGGTGGGAGAGCCCAAACAGGCCAGAAATTCAACAAAAGCAATCTAGGTGTTGTCAACCGAACGTGGAGCAGAAAAATATTGACAGCAAACAAAATACGGATTGGCCTGGTACTGTGTAAGGCCACCCATAAGGATAAAGTTCCTTACCGCTGCAGCCGGTGCTAGGAGGATGGACATCGCACGGACACCTGGGTAATGGAGTACAAAGTAGAAGGATGTGCCTCAGGTATGGAGAGGAGGGGCATCACGCCAAAAGCTGTAAAAGAGAAGTGCCCTACTGCGGACTCTATGAGACGGATGGACACGCCGCAGCGAGCCTGCTCTGCCCAAGAAAAAGAAATGCAATAGAAGAGCCCAGGAGACCGGATGCTGACGGCGGGAACCACCAAACCAGCAGGTAATCAGCTTCCTGCAGGCCAACGTTGTGAGAGGCAGAACAACCCAACAAATGTTGCTCGCCACCGCGATGAGGAGAAAGAAGCTCATGTAATTGTCCTCAGTATGTTAAACCACAAAAGGTCAGCCTGCTCGCGGGCCCTCCGTATGGAGGACTCGCCATCAAGATCATGGGCGAGAACCATGGGCACATCGCATCCCATGGATCACCCATGAGGGCAATCGCATGGGTCAAGCGATTGAACTTCACCATTTTCGGATACTATCTATCACCGAACAGCAACTCCTGAAGCAGACATTGGAGGACATGGGAGGCTTACAGCCGGAAAACCCTAATAAATAGCAGTGGAATTATCAACAACAGGCTGCAGCAGGCGACCAGTCAAGCGGTTCGATCCAGGACTATCGCAGAAAGAGAAAGAAAAGGAACATACTGGTGGTGCCAGGAAGTCTCGGAAAGGCTAACTGAAACAAACAGAACTAGGCGATGGGCACAGAGGGCTAGAGCTACTCCAGGCTTAGTGCCCGTCAATGAGTTCAGAAGGGCGATCAAACTGAGGCAATCCAGATGCTGGAAGATAATAATTGTGGAGGTCGACGAGGACCCACGAAGCCAGTCACTGATGACATGAACTCTGTCTTGATGAAAGTACATAACTGGATAGATCAAAACCAATCGGTGGCGGGCTTACCCGTCATCGTTCACTTTGGTGACTTTATATATAACTTTATGCTGATCGTACGGTCCAGCCCATTTGACAATTTATTGTCATTAATTTTGTGAGTCTTTATGCTCAGAATTGAGTTATTGAGAAAACGTTATAAGCGCTAAATAAGAGGATATTTTTAGAGTTGCACGCTAACCAAAACTCAGTTTATTATGATTTACTATGTATAACAATGTTCGATGGAGTTCTACAAAAAGCAGATGACTGTTTACATATGATCAGCTATTTATGCAGAATAAAATATGATATTGTATATAGAACGGCTTTTCCCAGATTTGTGGTCATATTTATATGATTTAAATTTAAGACTAGAAGTAGTTAACGAAACAATTATTTTAGGTGCGAAATTATAACCGAATGTATCGACTATCTGAGTGAAGAATCGTCAGATTTTCAAAAACGCTAAAGAAAATCACGCTGCGGTGGTGCAATTGGTAGCGCGACGGCCGCGATAGTCTAAGACGTAGGTTCGGGTCCCACCGGAAAGTTACATTTTCGAGCGTTAACTAATGAAACAATTATTGTTATTTTTGATATGATCGAATCATTTACAGCTAAATTTCCAAACGTAGTATTGAGTCAACTTTACTCAAGTATTTTTCAAATACAAAAAGATTTATGATGGAAAACCCTATCACACTCAATTAACGAATATGTTTTGTGCAGTTGCCAGATGAAGAATTTTCACACGATTGCCAAATTTTGGAAACCCTAAATAAATGTTGAGATTTATTTTATATTGCGATTCCATGATTGCACATGAGATCAAATTGGAGATTTTTGGGCGGTTAGACTTCGAGAATGTTTAAATGTAATTGATTGATTTTCAAGAGACAAGAACTGGAACTATTGGCAAAACAAAAGCAGTGCACCACAGAGTTCCTTTTGTTACTTTAATTTTATATCCAATAGAATGTTAAATTAAATATTGTTTAATTATGTAAAATAATACTTGGCACGTTAAATGGTTCAGAATTATATTTTTAAGCTTTTAGCGCGCAGACCTAAAAAGGGTCGCCATCCATGACATAGTAAATTTATCATGTTTTTTAAATGTAATGCATTTAACTGGTTTAATACAACAATTGAAACCAATGAATTATTGATAAAGAGGTAAGATGTTTTTTAAATATTATAGAAAACTATTTGACTGTATTTACATTATATGAATGAAGATAATAATAATAGAGCATGACATCGAATAATCCGTCTTTCTTATGCAGCCGTAAATCGTGCTCCTTTTTCTAAAAAGAAATTTTCATCTACGTGACGAGTAATGTTAAAATCAGATTAAAATCAATGCATGTCGGCTTGAATTAGTCATTATTCATTACACATATTATACGTATCAGTGGCGGAGGATATTATTGGTGCCCACATATAATTAACATGTAGGTTTAATGATATAATAAATCATTTTATACGGTTTTTATGTGGAAATTAAATTAGTATGGGTTATTTTATACGTAATAAAGTAACAAGTTAATAGAGTTTTATAGTGAAACGGGTGTAAGTAAAATATTGCGTTGTTGGTATTTTATAATACTTACTTTTCACAACTAAGAACATTACTTACATGTTATAACAAATGGAGGTAGCTAGATATTTAATTTATGCTCTTTTCAACCAAGCTCATAATCATCAGTTTTTAAAACAAAGACTCAAAATACTATTGCGAATGCTTGCTCACATTTGTTGTCTTAAAACCAAAATAATCTTATCGAACAAAATTATGTTTCGTATTGAATCATTCACAAGAAACTATTTTTAACAACGATTTTTGTTATTAGATCTAAAATTCTGACAAGTTTCTATACCCTAATCATTGTTTTTGTTATTCATTCTCAATACATAAATAGCAACCCTCGTATCTTAATAATTGGTATTGAATACTCGTACTTTTTATAGGATATTATATCTTGTTGAGAAAAAAACTATAATTTAACAACTACACAAAATTAATATAATCATAATAAGAATATTTATACGTTTACTATCTGTTTTAATAAAGGTGTTTAGAGACATTCGGTAGCTGCTTTAAAACGGGAGCCCATGTGAAAGTGGAGCCGATTAGACGTGACTGAGATCTGAAACTTAATACATAAAACGAATATCAATGTATATTAACATCTATCTTAAATCATCACGGCGATATAATAATTATGTTAACATGCAATTTAACAAACGTACTCTAGCACTCTGCTAAAGTACGAAAGAGTCGATATAAAATCAATAATAATTAAAAGCACCAATCAACATAACTCAAGTGGCTTTCCAGTGTTTCTTAACAACCAGGAGCCTGAATGGCCCTTCTAATAGATAATGGTTTCTTAATAACGCTACTTTAAAGGTTAAACCATTATTATCATACACGTAATTATTAATTACCGCTGCCACACAATTTGATTTATATGTTTAGAAAGACTCAGGTCAACAGCCCTATAAATTATTATTGGTCGTGATGTATAAATCTTTTACGGGCTAATTGTTAATATCGATATACGTGCAAGTAACAACCAAAAATTACTGCATCGAGACAAGCAGGTCACAGAATTATGACTTATTAAACATAATAACAGCATGCCCATTTTTATACAGCTGAACGAATATTTATTGTGCGGGCTTTTTGTGCTTTTGTGCCCCTTTTGCATGTCGCATATTTAATCGGCGACAAAGATTGCACAAAGGCTATTAAATATTTATGTTATTTTTCCGTTTATAATAGTAATATATCATAGAACTTTACAATAGCACACGAGAAGTATAAAATAAAAGAGGCGAAAAAGTTCAAATACCACTCCTCAATCGAATACATTCTATACGCTGCACCTCTGTTGCAATGTAAATTATCATTGTAAATATTTTTTAAATAAAACTCTACCCTGTGTGTCCCCTCCCATACATATTATTTTTAGCTCCATTTTATCATATCCTGTACTTACTTATTGTCTTATATTCGAGTGATTGCATTGTGCGATAATCGCTTTATTAATCGCAGCCAGTGTCAAGTACACTATGTTTATCCGGAAATTTCAATTTACATTAGAGGTGCTTTATTTACTTAATCAGACATTATCGCACCTATTGCGCCTATCGTGATTGCTTGCACAATCAACTGGATTAACTATAAAGGTAATTACGCCCACGTAGACATATACGTTTTATAATGTTACAATTTATATAGACAATATCTTGAAACTCAGAATGTCATGGGCTGGCAAAATGAAGTAAAAGTATTAGTATGATTAGAAATGTTGAGTTTTAATATTAACCAAAATCAAATTTATTATGTTTAGAATGCTATAATGCTGCGATATGTTTCAGGAAGATTTGTCCATTAAACTGAAATTTTTTGTTTGTTTAGTAGTTTTTCGGAGATAGTCTTAGTAGTCTCATCTGGAGACCTTCTAACGTATATCCCCGCAAAAATGTTGTTCTCCTTTCTTTTGGTTTTTATTTCTAGATTTCGAGCTCGTTTTATATCCCATTATGATAATGTTGTTCAATCTTTTGAAGTGTTATATATTTTTTTTCTACGGTGTGCACTGCGGACCTTCACGGAATTATTGTACCTCATACAACATCCATGATTTGCTAGCCGGGTTAACTCTTTGTAGAAAAGTTTCCCTGACTAACGGTGGATTCGAACCACCAACGTTCCGTACGCAATGGCTTCAGACCACTGCGCCACGGACCGCCTCAAGTTTTATATTTAATTTAGACACATGTTCTGGATTCTCTGTGATATGCTGCTATTTAGTCTATGAATTGTTCTTTTATATTATATTTAGTTCCCCAAGAGCTGGAGGAGTGGGGGCATGTGGGAAGCTGTATGCCGGCAGGATGGGACTGAACCACCCCCCCACCCCCACGAATAGAACACACCTTGCCGCGGTGTGGGGGCCCAGTGCGGCGACATCCGCAAACCGCCCTGCTATGAGGAAATACATAGCAGGGACCAGGATGTCGCACTGCTAAGATGTTCGGGGCTCATCACAACTTCTTGTGTGACTGAGTCTCTCTACTAAAATCACCCACCTTTGAACTGTGGCCCTCCCTTGGCCAACTCTTCAACCACTCTTGGCGTTTTATGGCCCCGATACTATTAGGTATCCAGGGCTAGGGGTCAACCCACTTTCTACATCTTTGCAGTGCGGTGGGCTGAGTCTACAAAGTCATTTCACACCTATGAACTGTCGGCCTTCCTTGGCCAAACTCTTCGCGTCTCTTGGCTTTTTCCGACTACGCTGCTATTAGGTATCGAGGGCCAGCGGTCGACACCACTTCTCTTATTCTACATAAATAAATGATAATTTTTAAATTTAAAAAAGAAATCCTAGCAGGAACACGAGACGACCCAAGGTATGCGCAGAGACAATAAACTCTTAAAAACCAATCCTAAAATGATGATAATGAATGAGAAAAGGATTCAGGTTTACTAAATAGGGGGGGTCCCACAATTCCGGTGGCGTCGCACCCCGTGATAGAGTGCTCGTCACCGTCATCCAGCCCATGACCCTCCAGCCAGCCGGATGAAGGGTCCCAAAGAAGCTTCCGTCAGGTAGTACAGGGACATGATGGAGGATATCTTGTCGGCGGGACGATCACTAGGAAAGTTAGTTACTTTTTCTATCTAATATGCGACCATGCGACCGCGGAAACGTTGACAAGAACTTTTTTCGAGGGCATGCGCAGCCTGAGAGGGATCTGCGCCGGCATTGGTCGAAATAGACTTGCTGTGGAATCCCCAAGGGTGGATCAGGTAGTGGCTAGGAAGCTAATCGAGTATTTCTTCGCCCATACGGGCGTCGATATCACCCACTACCAGACGTCCGGCAGAGGGAATCCAAAGTAAAGAACAGAGTATTCAATGAGGTTAGTCAACCACTGGAAGGGGCAGTTAGTAAAGGCGAGAGAGGTGGATGTTGGTGAAAACAGAGTCACCAAAATCACTAAGACTGTGACTGGAGACATGAGAGTTGAGGTGCTCGAAAAAGAGCCCAGGTCGACTCTGACCAAAGAGACTGGGAAGACATTATTGTGGGACCCCTAAGGCCGGCATATGAGGGCACTTAAGCGGTCACCATCAATACGACGAAGGAAATTGCGCGGTCCATGTGAGAGAGGGACATCGTGAGGGTGGGGCTCGTCCACTGTCGGGCCACTATCCGCTCTGAGGAACAGCGAGAATACCTAAAATGTTGGGAACTGGGGCTTGAGGCCTCTCGCTACAGGGGGGTTGATAGACGTTCATTATCTCGACGGAGCACTCTGCGATGAGGTGCTCTGCCAAGGCACCTTTCCGCCTCATCTGCCAGGCTACGAGCCACCCTACTAAGCCAGGAAGGTGCGAGCGAGAGACCTGCGGACGGCCGACGCACAGCTGAGGCTCCATGGAAATCCAAGTCCTGCAAATCAAGTGCATGAAGTGGCAAAGCAAAGAACACACGAAGAAGATCCAGTTCAACCCACAGACCTTAGACAAAAACAAATTCACAGGGGCCTTCGAACAATGGGACGGAACCGGGCAAGGAGCGACGGAGGTACTGATGTCGAGGATGCGGGCTGTGTGCACGGCGGCTATGAGAAGAAACGGAACGTTCACGGAAGAGGAGCTGACCGCGGCGACCAAGAGGCTCGAATGCAGAAGGGCCCCGGGGCCGGATGGCATCTCGCAGGAAGCTGTTAAATTGGCGTCGGAGCGGTTCCCGGACGCCTTTCTCGAAGTGATGAACGGGTTAATGCAGAGGGGAGTCTTTCCCAACGTGTGGAAGAGGGCCAGATTGGTTTGATTCCTAAGCCAGGGAAGCCCCAGGATAGCCATGCGGCGTACCGATACCATGGGCAAGCTGCTAGAGTATCATGATCCTCATTCCGACCGCCGATCCATCTGGGGATTATCGACCCGACAATATGGCTTTGGGCACTGTCCAGGCCATGAAGGCGGTCCTGGAGGTGGCGAAACTTCAGATGTGGATCGTGGAGAAGGCCCATGCTACGGCCAACTGGGGGCGGACGATGAAGAGATGTGAAGCTATGGGTCTGCCCGCGGGTGCCCTAAGAATGATCTAGAGTTACTTAGAGAACCGCAAGCTAATCGTGGAAAGCGCAGACGGAGAGAAGCACATGAAGTTGGGCTGCGGGGTACCACAGGGATCGGCGCTGAGGCCGATCCTGTGGAATATAATGTACTATAAAATCCTAAAAGTTCCCCTTCCGGAGTGCACGAAGGTTATAGGGTATGCTGACGATGTGGCGTTCGTGGCGATGGGGGTTGCGAAGACAAACTGAGGGCCATAGTAAACATCAGTCTGCAAACCTTGTGCCAGTGGCTGACCGACAGTTTCGTGCATGTTGCCGTTGCATGTTACTCTTGATAGGCAGGATGTGACGCGATCCGTTTCACCATTGGTGGGACGGAACTGATCCCAAGAAAGGAGGTCAAGTACCTTGTCATCGTGGACCAGGGCTTGACCTTCAGAAAACATGTGGAGGCGGCGATCAATAAATCAATCAGGTGCACTACCACGCTGGCAGGAATCATGCCCACTTTGCATTACATTGTTTTTCACATATATCTTTTTAATTAGTCTTCGTATTCGTTAAAAAATGTGAGATACATTGTAGTACACAGTTCAAGTCGTTTGAAATAGTGGATGGGCATAGTTTGGTTGAAAAGAAAGACATGGATTTGTTTTAATGAAGCCAAATATACCTCATATAAAACTTGCTTTTTTAAAATATTTATTGAATAAAAAAAATAATAATAATACAATATAAATTAAATATAATAAAAAATTAAAAAAAGTGATTCTCTCTGCAGGAATTTGGAGGATGCCCCTCTTGGTCCTGGTATCGAGAGATACAGTTAGTCGTGGTATGGTCGTAGTTGGTGATTTCAATATATATTTGTTGTGATGGCAGTGCGCCTATCTTATTGAAAGTAGATTGTAATCGAATTAAGTTCAATTCTGTGAATAGGCCATCATCAATTTTAGATCTAAAAATGATTGTATTCAGTTCGATTTCAATCCTATATGTGAACATGCAAACAGTTTCAAAAGTAGGACGAAAGAAAATACAATAATAAACGTAAAATAAAATAAAACGCATTTTATTATAACGGTTTAGAAACTGCTTATTGATTGATATATAATTATAAACAGCAATAAACTTTAATCTTAACTGTTTTCCGCATATAATTGTGAAATAATGGACGATAATTAATGAATTAACCATTTATAAGAGTAGTTCATAAATGTGGGTGGTTTATTTCGCTAATATGAAACGACAAAGCGAGTGAGTGATGTATAATATTTAAATGAGGCCATCTAATCATCAGATTTAACACCCTCTGGTTGGAGTTCAAAGAGAGCCGGACACCTCTGGACTCCCTGTGGTCTTCACCAACAGCGGTCTCAAGAATAAATTATGCCGTGAATTTATGTTCAGACCTAATACCGCAAACGCCTACGCGTTATTGCTGCATCTATTCATGCACCGTGTATGTTTATATCTTCAGACTATTATAATAAAGAAAGATTATATAGACCATTAGGCTGCTCCTCCGACGGCTATTTAATAACGATTTATAAATAGATTTCGGAATTAACCAAAAACGCACACGCCCACACGAATTAAACGCGTTATAATTATTCGCGGATTAATTTTTGACGGCTATTGCCTATATAATATATAGTTTAATGTGTAATTTAAACTAGTTTATTAATGCATAAAATATTATTTGATAATAAATTCAAAATATGGAAATATATGTGCGATAATTATGTTTTAATATGCAAATTTTGAACTGACCTAATAGCAATTGTGATGGCTTTATCTGGTATCATTAATATAGATTTCATTTCATTTATGTCATATACAGCAGTTGGTAATGAGTTATTTGATATATTAAATTGTATCATTATAAACGATGATTTATTAATCTGTACCTCGGGTGTAATTACATTTATTAAATTTATTGTGGATATATAATAGTAAATAGTTGGCTGGAGGTGGCGTAGCTACAGACACTTAGGCCTCAAAATGGGCCTATTGTGAAATATAATTGTAAATACTAAAGTAAAGGGAATGTACTGATAGTGGTAGTAGCTAATACATACTCACACGACAGAAGGACCCAAATGTCGATTTCCAGTTCAAATTGTAACGAATACAGCAGGGGTGGCCCACTTTTGTATACATAAGATCTACTTTTATCTTAAAAAATTGTCGCGATCGAATTGTCGTCATTAGGGCTCTATTTATCAAGTAGTCTTCTAATCTGTTTCTAAGTTAAGATCACCAACGATCGACTAAACTTGACTTCGCGATCGACTTTTTGGCCACCCCTGGAAATACAGTAACTGTTCTAACATTTTTACACTTACCTGTCGAGAAAATAAACCATTATTAGTATTACCATCGATAGATTATAAATTTCTAATTTCGATGGCGGAAAGACAAAGGGCCTATATCCTAATAAAAATTGAGTTTTCTCTCTCTTATTTTCCATACTTACACGTTACACAACATAATATTATTTATATAAAATGTAAAATTAAAATTAATTGTATAACTGCAAAAAAAGATGCCACCATTTATCTTTTTTTGCAGTTATACAATTAATTTTAATTTTACATTTTATATAAATAAGATTATGTTGTGTCTTCCCTCGGTCTGCCTCGGTCCTCGCCGCAAGGTTTGTCAAGCACAAACCTCGCGGCAAGGACCTATTCCTCCTCCGGCTGTGGGTATTTCGCTTGTTTACTTTCTTTAAAACATTATGCCTAATCAAAATTATTATAACTAATGCAAGCTTTACTGGATTTTTTTACATAGTAAACAATATAATAATAATAACAGTAATTGTTAAAGCTATTTCCATTACTTTTTAAAATCTGTAGTGTAAATAATAAGGCTCTGTTACCCTTTTATACTGTAAAACTACTCCTCCTACTTTTTACTTATGTAATAAAATCATATCGTGAGCACCATTAAAAGCGGCCATAAAATGTAATTAAATGCCATTATCAGTGGCGTACAACCAATTCTCCAGATACCAGAATGCATCGTGATAAGGTGAAATTCACGGATTAATTCAGCTGCGTACCGAACATAATTTCGAATTATGACGGATATTTAAAATTCGACACAGGTATTATTACTTGCAGTATAAAAAGTATGTAGGCATTTAAACAATTGCATGTATTATTTAGAGAATTAATAATTTAGTAGTTGGGAACAGAAACATTTACATTCCATGAAGCAAATGGAAACTATTACAAATCCAAACTTATAAAGACATTTTAGAAAGCAATTACATTTGTAATTCCAATTGGTTTATTTTTTGTTTCTTAATATATACGTGTATTTTACTTATGTTAAGAAAAATATTATTCAGCTATTAAATACAACTTTCCTTTCAAAGAAATTAAGACAGAACTAGCAGGAATAATAATTTACCCATAGCATTTTCGTAGACTATATAAATATGTAATGTGTAACTTTTTATAAAGCCACCTCTATATATATTTTTAGGTGAATGATATGCTTTTAAATGTGAAAGGACGTAACAATTGACCATCTAACCAAACATCCAAGACAACGGAGAATGGAAGCAGTTTCCTAAACCAAGCAGACGGACGAGCCCTTCACCGAGGAAGCATTTGCTTGCAGGAAACATGATTTTTTAACAATCTGTATTACTTTTGTATATATTATTATATTTTAGTATTATTAAAAAAATATATATATGTAAATTGTAGAGCTTCCTAAAAGATTTCAATTACATATATTTATTTGTTTTAAATTTAAAATGTTATTATTTTTTATAATGAATAACGAACGGTTATTCTGACATTAATTAAGAAATAAGACGGAAGAAATAATTTAAAGTAAAATTATACACTCATCATTTATTCATTATATTTTGTTGTTAAATTTGTCTATTTTTGTAAATATAAATCATCCCCGTCGAACGACGGATATTTCACCTAGTTTTTGTATATAATTAGCAGCATTTAAGAGTTTGTCATGTGCATGTGAATAGTGAAGATCAATATCCTCGTCTAGTATGAATATTTCATTAAAATGTGTATACCAATATACACATATAATTTCAATAATTAATTCCAAAATAATCGCCATACCAATCAAAATTTAATAAACAGCATTAACAGATATTCAATTACAAATTAATAATTAAACAAGACAAATTGCATTAATCCATAACCGATGAAACAATACATAAATACATAAATCACATAACGACCGAGTAATAAATTATAATTAAGCATACATTATAATTCAATATTTGTAAAACAATTTGTATGTTACGCCACTGCACTACAAGCAATGAAAAATAGTCCATTCATTCATTCATTAATAGAAACTACTTATTGCCATTATGTCAGTTTTATTTATAAATATTCTCTAATACTGATATATCCTGTCTTTATTATAATATAAGTGCATTTTTAATTGCCGGCCAATTGTGGGGCTCCACACATTGAGTGCATTTGCATGATTAAAATAACAATACAATCGCTATCATTAGAATAAATAACACTTCAATCTGTCCGATCCGATAAATAATGAACGCGGCCACGATTATTCGTTTCCTAGCGAATAAATATTTTATTGTTACAATGCATCGGTTTCTTTTCGCGCGTGCATTTATTTTAACACGCCGCGTCCTGAATAAATTACTGCCGATATTATTTTATATCAATGGAATTATTAACATATCATTATGCTAATGGATAGATTAAATCGTGAATACGTCACGTTTCCTTTTGATTTTGTTGCGCGGAAAATATATGAATTGGGTGCAGATACGAAATAAATGCATTAATCAATTACGGAAATTACGGGATAATCTATGCAAATGAGGAAAATTGTGAATATTATCAAAGTGGTTATTAATCTATACTTATTATATACCCAAAGTTAAGCTTGCATAATATGAAATACTGTCATACAGTATATATGGTGTATTTGTCTAGAAGCTACTATGGTGTTATAGATGTACACTAGTCCCCCACGAAGGAACACACCTTGTCGTGGTGTGGGGGCCCAATGAGGCGACATCCGAAAACGCCCTGCTATGAAAACTTAGTTCATAGCAGGGACCAGGATGGCGTCGCACTGCTAAGATGTTCTGCGGCTCAGCAATACTCCTCGCGTAATGAGCCTATCTACTAGAAACAATTCATACATTTAGTCTGTTTGCCTCCCGTGAGATATTTAAATATTTTTAATGTTTTTGTCCTGATTGTGATGATGATTATGGAAAATTGCTGTGATGCGAAGACATTGGGCGATAAAAGCTTTTCAAAATGAAACTGTACTCTATTAGTTTTAAGATCATAATTGCAAAAACTACTAAAACATTCATTGCCCCAGCTAGTATGCACGCTTTCAATCTTCTCCTCGTTGCCTGCGGAACTCGTTCAAACACACCACGGGATTTCGTATTGCCTTGCCAATGCTGAACTATGGTGCTTTATCCTTCTTCTATTGTTCTCCCAGGAATTCCACTACTCGGAGGAAGTTTAGTATTTCCCTGAGAGGCTTGCTTCTCAGCTCCTGGGTCCTTAGATTAGCGTTTCCAAGGCTAGCAAGCCTTTTTTGCCCCAAAGCTGGGCATATGTATAGTATGTGTTCGGCGTATGTTGTCTCTGGTCCCATAATGGTAGCCTCAGTCCCTAGGACTTTTGGCGAATTGCATCGACAACTTCGTGACCCTGAATGCCCTCGTCTCCAGGTACCTACGTCAGAGTGAGTATGTTCCCTTTCGCTAGTTACTTCAGAGTTTGTTCATAGTTCCAGTTCACTTTCGAGTTATAGCTATATGCGTTTAGCCTCCTTAAAGCTGCCTGGCTGTTTGTAAAGATATAGAGTCGCACTTTCTTGACAGATTTGTCACATCTCTCAAGAACCGTGATTTCTACTTGTAGTATAATAGGCGTCCGGCCCGTTTCCACCGATTCTTCACATCCTATACAGCCTAGAATATGAAGAGCCAGTCTTCGATCCGTCTCTGTATCATATTATTAATTGTTGTTCCTTAAGTTGTGTGATCTTTCGAGTGCTACACCGGCGGTCAGTAATGATCACTTAAAAAGCCACATCGAAATCGAATTCGACTGGCATGGAATCGATGGAATATGTCAGACACTCAGACCTGGAACATGTGCCCGTGAAGGGGCATCTGACGTCCCAGTCCTACTCTGAGAGCACTGAGTAGACCTAGTTTTTCTACTTCACTTCTTTGTGCAATGGGAGCAGATTTAACATCACCTCCATTGCTGCGGTAGGAGTCGTGTTCATCGCTCCTGTAGCGCCCAAACATACCAGCCTTTGAAGCCGTTGCAGCCTAGTTTGAGTTATTTATCATGTGTCTTGCACTACCAAACAAGTAATCCATAGGTGACTATGGATCCTCCAGGTACGTCCATAGTACCATTATCGGTTTTAGCCCCCATTTCTTGCCGAATAGTCTGCAACATATCCAAAAATCCGCTGTCGCCCTTGCAAGAATTTTTGAAATGTTGGTTCCACGTGAGTCTTGTGTCTAGAATTACTTCAAGATACTTAGCCTCTGTCAAGAACTCCAGTAGTTATCCAATCAGGGAGGGAGCCTTTAGATAAAGCTTCCTTCTCCGTGTGAATGGAACCATCACTCTTTTTGTTTAGGTTGACTCTAAGGCCCTCATTCTTGCTCCAGCAGTTAATGGTATTTATTGCAAGTCGTGCAAGGTTCTTAACTGTAATATCAAACTTACCTCTTATTATGACAACAATGTCATCCGCATAGCCCACCGCATTAAACTCTCCGTTAGCTGGTTGAGGAGGTTGTCCACGGTGTGGCACCACAGCAGGGGCGATAATGCCGCACCCCGTGGACATCCTTTCACCGCGACCGTTGTTCGAAACGCTCCCCCAAGTCTTCTTTTAGTGTATATTCTATACACTTTATGGTAGGATCGTCAATTCCTTTCCCAGTGGCTGCCTTCTTTATGGATCGCCTATCCATTGACAATACAAATCGCCTGGTTGTATTGTAAAACGCCCCTTCTATGTCTATAAAGATTCCCAGAGCAATTTCTTTTCTCCTTTCCATCCTCCTGTGACTATTATTTCATCGTAGCCCATTTTCGTCGATCCGTTGTTACCATCTTACCTCTATTGTTTTCCTTTACTTTTTTTGTTAGTAAGTTCCCCGTTATCATTTTTCCTCCTCGATCGACGTCCTCATAAGTTTCCACTACCACACCATCTGCTTGTCTCTTCCTCAACACATCATTCATCTAACCCACGTATACATTTAATACTAGCAAAAATCTTCTACATCTATAGATTTTCTAATATGTACTACTATTTTCCGTCCGCTCAAAATTTTGCCCGGGATGTTCGCTATGGCTATACTACCTAGGGCTGGTCCTGCATAATTTGGTCTTCCCTGTTTCTTGCCGTGTTATTTGCTGTATATTGTTACTAGTAAATAGTTCTATTATGTTATCTTCGCATGTCATTTGTGGTCTTCTACGTTTCTTCGTTAGCGTCGCTTTGGTAGTTTTATTTGTCGATCTGCCGCTATTCGTAGTATATGTCCATACCACTGGATTTGTTTATTTTCTATTGTATTATTTATACTTTCTGTGTGTAGGCTTGTTCTAATATCTGTATATTGTTCGGTATAGTGCCATCATGCTCTTTCTGGTTGCATGTTTGTTACTTAAGATTTGTTTGTTGATTACGTTGTAACTCGTATTAGTTCATGTATTCTATTATTAATTTCTGTTTCTAAGTTTCCTGTGCTACTTATTGTTGACCCTAGGTATTTATACGTTTGCACTTGTTGGATATCTTTTCCTGCTAATATTATATTTAAAGTTATTTTACTATTAATTATCTTATATTTATTTTCATATTGTGCTTCTACAATTCCTCATTCCATATGTTCATTGTAGGCTGTAGGTTACTTTCCATTCTTGTTCTAATGTTGCTCTTTGTTTTAGTATTTACATGCGTTATTATATTATCTAGATACATAATGAAAAGTAGAGGACTTAGTGCTTATCCTCGCTTTAGCCCTTCAGATGTTTCAAACCCTGTTCTTATGTAATTTATGTTGCATTGGTATATACTTTGTATCGCTTTTTTTGAATCGATAAATGAGCGTGTCGTCTAATGCCATTTCCTTTTCGGTTAGTTTTCTTATTGTAAAAATATGGTCTTGGGTTACCTTTCTGAAGCTTTTGCTTGTTTTAAATTTGCTTCCGATGTCTGACTTGAGCTTGGTTTTAAGGATTGCCTCTTATATTTTTGCTGTCGTGCAGAGCAGTGATATTCCTCCATAATTATTACAGTTTCTATTGTCTCCTTTCTTATATATTGGGAACATCGCAGCATTTTTTCAGTCTTTGAGTACCATCTAGTTGCCCATATCAGATTTAATATTTCTAGAGAAATTTTTCATGTTCTTTTCTTTCATTCTATCTCCATCGCCCATATTTTTGATTTGCTCCGCTTTAATGTTGTCGTGTCCTAGTGCTTTGTCATTCTTTAGTTTTATTTTTAATACTGCTGTCTGCTCTTCTTCAGTTATTATATTAATTCGTTTTGTGATAATGGGTTTCATTTCCTCTTCACTTACGTGGTTATGGATTGTGTTTCCTCTAGTAATTCTTCAAAGTGCTCTGTCCACCGGTATATTCCTTCATGTCCTCTTACTATTACAGTCTGTATTTCTTTTAGTTAGTCTCAGTATTATTTCCTTTCCTTTTCTGCATTTTTGTTGTTCCGTAGAATAGTTTATGATATCCTTTAAAATTCCCCTCTAGTTTCTATCCAAATTTTTCCCACATCCTGATTTTCGATTTAACTATTATTTCTTTAACCGTTTTTCTTGGTATTTTGTAATTTTCATAATCTTCTTTTGTCGCACTATCTCTCGCCATTTTTGTTTCTACTACTTTTATTTACTCGTTCACGTACGCGTTTGTTTTCTCTTATGTGAGAAACAGGCTTGTTTTGTTGCTTCTGTTATTATACAGGGTGGAAATTAAGTAGCGAATAAATTTAATAAAACCTTTATATATATTTATGCAAACATTGCTCGGACACTTAAGATTTTAATTTTTAATAAAAGTGTCAATTTTTTTCGACCATTTTTGATTGAGCAATGACAAACCCATTTTTTTATTGAGGATTCTGAAAGGAATTATTTTTCTGCGATCAGCGATGTATATTATATCTTCTAGCTTCTATACTTTCTTCTGTCGGTATCAATCTGTGTATATATTCATTACTTATCTGATATTTTCTTCAGCCCTGGCACACTCATTCTATATTAATAGTAACTTCTAGCAGGTAGACTGACTACTATATCTTTAACTTCCCATGTTTGGTTCCTCCCCTCTGTTCATTTACTATTACATAATCTATAATAGATAAACCTCTTGCGCCCATACAATATATAAATACATGTACAACACTATACCCCTATTGTGTATATTTTCTACGTTTTATAAACGTTTGGAAATCAATCAAACGTTGAGAGAACTAAATTGCATAATTGAGAAATTTCTAGGATATGACCGGACGGATGAAACACTACTACCGACGTTTCGGTTATAGAATCCTTACACTGAATTAAATCTCTTGTTATGCCCCTTCCGGAGTCACGACCTTGGATGTATGCTCGACCTGGATTATAAGTTGTTTCGGCCGTGTCGAGACTTTTTGGATTAAAATTAAAACTCCTTGCTACAGTTTGGCAACTACTCTAAGTCTTGTTTATTATTTAAACATAAACAATTTCTCAATCTTCACTATCCTCTATGTTACGGGAATTCACTGCTGTCACCAAATTTGATGTTGTCTTCTTTTCTTTACTCTCCAACTCCAACCCGACGCACTTCTTTTGTAACTGTTTTCTTTCTGTAGGGTCTTGTAACCTTCTTCTTCTCGCGGGTGTTGTGGAATTGTCCTTTCTTCGTCCTTGCGCCAATCTTATATTAATTTTCATATCATGGGGGGGGGGGCTATGTTTGATGTTTTGGTCTTTTTGGATTTTCGTCTGCCAATACCATGCTTGTAGTTCCGTCATCTGGGGGTGGTTACACTAATTGCGTACTCGGAATATAGCGAAAACGCATTAGTGCGCGGAGGTTATTGTAGTGTGTCTTAATCTACTTATTTTATGGTGTTGTTTACGAATAGTAAATATAAATGTAACTATTCTTATATATGTACTTATGCTAATTATATTCTAATTGGGGTAGATGTTGTAGCACAAAAACATGGCAATGGTTATATACAGTTCAAATAATGTGCTAACGATGGTGATGGTTGTTGGTACACAACACTCTCTTAAATGTAGTATACTTTCCTATTTTCCTTATTACGTTACCATCTATTTTTTTTTTTTCTTATTCATCGTATACTTAAGGTCGTTTTAAACAAGACACTTTCTTCACTAAAAAGTTAGTCAAGATGCGAGACAATCTAAATTATCTCGTATCATACAGCAGATTATTTGAAATATTTTGAATTGGATGAAGATCGAATGGAAAAATATAACACGTTCTAATTTCCAAGGACAAATTGTATGAATTCATTTCTTGAACAAATTTTTAGCTAAGAAATTGTCTTGTCTAAAACGACCTTTAGTTTTATTATAACCACAGTATATGGTTACATAATAAGGAAAGTATACTACATTTAAGAGAGATTTAATTCAGTGTAAGGATTCTGTAACAGAAACGTCAGTAGTCTGTTCCATGCATTCTTTCGCATTCTGACTATTCTTTCTATCATTCCACATTCTTGTATTTCCTTCATATCCTTTGTTTTATATTCTAGGATTCGACACCCACTATTTGTTACTTCTCCCATAGCTTCATTCTTTTTTTTTTCTCCTTCTTTCTCTGTCTTATAGGATTCCCAGTCAATATTACCTATCTTATATATCATGAATAACTAATTTTCATCATTATCTTATTTTTCAATATTTCACATATGTCTACACTTAAAAAAAATCGAAATTAAATTATAGATTTTTAACTCAGAAATTGAATGGCTTTTTTTATTGCTGCTTAATTATATACTGTGTATTGATGTTTGTAAACTTATATAAGCGACGTGCGCGCTCATTTGTACCTTCATCGAAAAAACTTGATAATGCCTAGGTCTTAGGCGAAACTAGTTGTTTTAAACAATTAAACAAGTGTAAAAAACATAGTAGTTTTATTCATCTCCTTTATTCTCTGTATATGTATTCAGTATCTTTTAGTTTTATTTTATTACTGTACGATATCAAACCATATGCAACCAGATATAATATAAATAATGCCCCAATACCAATGCGTTTGGTATCAATGCAAAGGACACATTCGAATATGTATACGATTCCACCATTGAACAAATTAAAATCGTGAATTGTTTTAACTCGCCTTTGCTAAATAATAGATTTGAGTATAGAGAAGAGAAGACAAAATGCATCATTTTTCAATACCTGAAATAGTCACTATTTTACGCGCCTCACTTCCAAATCTTCCCAATGAACAGAACGTCAGAAACGTGTATTTATTTCAGTGTTTCAGAAACATACGAACTTCTAGTTTGCGAAATTCGATTCATACGGCTGTTATCTATATCAGGTCGATGCAATATTTTTATTTCCCCCGTAGAATTTTTTACTACGAATGAAAAATCACGCTTTGGTACCCATTTTTTCCATTTGAGGCAAACAATTACCATCAACAAACGATTTCGCAACGACCCTTATTTCACTTCATTTTCAGATAGATGCATCTACTAACTAATTATTACAGGAAACTAGATCTATTTGGCTATTTATTCTAGTAGATCTGTATCATAGGTTGATTTTGAGCCTTTAAAATGCTTAATAGTTGACACTTTATATTATACTATTCAATGAGGCATTTTTTTCTTGTGATGAATTGGCATGCTATCCAAAAATTTGAGCATAAAAAGCACGGCCACAATGCACCATTTATAACTCGAAATCGTGACATTCATACGACGTTTCAGAATCGTGTACTCAAAAACGAAAAGAACTTCTTGTTTTCGACATGTGATTCAGACGACTCTAAAAACCACGCTTTACCTCTACTCCTTCCTTACTTTTTCCGGCTGCTATGGCGACTTTTAATTTGAGGGAAGAGTTAAGAATGGAAGAAATACAGTGAAGTCAGATTGAAAAGAATTTGAATTAGTAAGGAAGATTGAATGGATTGTAGCCATGATAATATAGACTATTTCTAGCCCTACAGAATGAGGGTAGACACTTTTTTCTATCTCTTACCATTTTCGCGCTGTAGCGATGAGAAAATGTTAATCTGATTAAGTTTAAGTTCTGTTGCGTATCCATTTCAAACGCTATAGAGTTTCTATCTAAAAATCTAGAGTATTTCCAGCCCAACAGATTGAGACTATATTATCTCTAGTTCTTACCGTTTTCGCGCTGTAGCGGTGAAAAATGTGAAGATGATGAGATTTCATGTTTTCCCGCGATTTATACTGTAACGTCTCTATTGCAAATACTAGAGAGACGGTTTATACGAGAAAACGTAGAGCATTTCTAGCCCAACCGATTGAGGCTAGACATTTGTCTCTAGCTCTGCCGTTTTCCCGCTGTAGCGTCGAGAAAATTTGACTAGAATGAAATTTCATGTTTTCCCCCGGTTTAAACTCTGTAGGGTCTCTATTTCAAATGCTAGAGATTTTACTATGTAAAAATGTAGAGTATTTCGAGCCCAACAGTTTGAGGCTAGACACTTTTCTCTAGCTCTTACAGTTTTCGCGCTGCAGCGATGAGAACATGTAAATATGATGACATTTCATGTTTTCCCCGGTTTAAACTCTATTTCAAATGCTAGAGAGATGGTTTATATGTGAAAATATGGAGTATTTCTATCCCTACAGGTTGAGGCTAGACGCTTTCATTTGCGTCTTGCCATTTTCGTGCTGTAGCGGTGTGAATATGATGAAATTTCAAGTTGTCCCCCGGTTTAAAATCTGTAGCGTCTCTATTTTAAATGCTAAAGAAATCGTTTCTATGTGAAAATGTAGAGTATTTCTATCCCCACAGATTGAGGCTACACGCTTACCTCTACCTCTTACCATTTTTGCGCTGTAGCGATGAGAATATGTGAATATAATGAAATAACATGTTTTCGCCCGGTTTCAACTCTGAGCCGTCTCTATTTCAAATGCTACGGAGATGGTTGCTATGTAAAAATGTAGAGTATTTCTAGCCTAACAGTTTGAGGCTAGACTTAGGCTAGTCTCTAGCTCCTACCGTTTTCGCGCTGTAGCAGTCAGAAAATGTGAATGTGATGAAATTCAATGTTATTCAAATGCTAAAGAGATGGTTTATATGTAAAAATGTAGAGTATTTCTAGCCCAACAGATTGAGGCTAGACGCGTTTCTATAGCTCTTGCCATTCTCACGCTGTAGGGGTGAGCAAATGTGAATATGATGAAATTTCATTTTTGTTTCCCGATTTAAACTCTATAGGATCTCTATTTCAAATGCTAGAGAGATTGTTTGTTTATACTGAAAACGTAGAGTATTTCTATGCCTACACATTGGAGGTAGACGCTTTTCTTTACCTCTTGCCATTTTCGTGCTGTAGCGGTGAGAATATGTGAATATGATGAAATTTCATGTTTTGCTTCGGTTTAAACTCTGTAGGATCTCTATTTCAAATGATAAAGAGATGGTTTCTATGTGAAAATGTAGAGTTTTTCTAGCCCAACAGATTGAGGCTAGACACCTTTCTCTGCCTCTTACCATTTTCGCACTACAGCGGTGCAAAAATGTGAATAAGATGAAATTTTATGTTTCCCCGGGTTAAACTCTGTACCGTCAAGATCTAACCAGAAATCTTACCTGCCTGCCTGCCATTTGTCTTCGAGTTTCCGGAGAGCGTCCGAGTGTCAAGTTGAGTTTTAAAGTTTTGTAGTTTTTAAGCTCTCGCGCTACAGGTGCACGTGCTTTTAGTACCGGAATGGGTTATTAATCATAGAATCTACTTGAACTGCTTCTACGCTGCAGCCTCGAGCTTCTTTGTATAGCACTCAGATGCTTTCTTCTCAGGCTTACGGGGAGGTTGCAGTAAGCATAAAGAGAAAGGAGTACTACAGCTGTGTATTCCCGGTAAACACATACGGGTTAGAAAAATGGCCCTCACGAAAAATAGCCTATATAGACTCGAAACTACCCAGAGAGCCATAAAGAGACAAGTGTTGAAGTGAAAGAATACATCATGGATGATATTTTATAGTAATTACGCGGTTTATTCAGATTTTTAATCATTTCGTCGTTTTTGTCGCATTTAAAGCGAAAAATCATTTCGTGCAAACTCAACGAAACATAAAATTACGTGACTGTATCTTCCAAACTGAATCATATTTCAATCTAATTTAGTAATTTTCAAATAGTATCTATAAGCTGGTTTTGTTAGCAAACCAAACAAGATTTACTTTGGGGAAATAGATTTTATTTATTTCTATATATCTGCTTCATTCTATGGTGCAACTCAATTTCCAATTTTCCTGCTATATTATTCAGACATATTCTAAATATAAACAGTAGGGTAGTTTTTGCCGGAAACTAGTTGTGTAAGAAAAGTAAAGTTTCAGAATTAATGTCAGTAGGCTTAAAATTACAGTCTATTTCGCCTATATTAGTCAGAATTATTATTTGAGGTATATGTGAGATATTTAATTTAAATTTGACACATATTCAAAATCGTTGTAACAAACTGTTTATACAGAAGATGTTTAATTTTGGAATTACATTTTTTCGTTAAGTAATATTAAAAAATATGCTGTAAATTCACGGACGCATCAACATAGAGCAGGAGTTTTATGTTTGAAAAAGAAATAATAATACTGTGTTGCCATATTATTCTTTATTAAATTTCAATACTTCAATAAAATTATGTTGAAACAATAAATATCTTGTATTCGTTTCAATGAAACAATTCGTTATAAATCATTCCAAACGAAAAAATCTTACATAAGCACGTACAGAACAGAAGGTGAATGCAATGCATCAAGCACAATACAGTTTTTCAAACATCCATACAGTTTGCCCCGTTAACGGGCGGATACTAAATATTGGCTATCTATAATTCTTTTTTATTTATTAACACCCTCACAATTTTTCTAAAAAGAAATTTTAGGATGAACAGAAGAAATGTATGATCGATTAAAATTTATTTTCAATTATACACAATAAGTTAATACGATAAATTTATTTGATAATACAGGCGACAACCAGGAATGTTTTTTTACTTTCAAGAAAAAAGCCATTGGATGAATTTTCAACATTGAAACTAAAGATTATACAAATTAAACAAAATATGAAATATATTTCTAGAGCGCCACTGCTCGTCAAATAGAAAACCTACACCAAGGCTTGGTGCTGAGACAAACTAAACATGAACAAAAAAAAAACAGTGTGATTGTTACAATTATGTATGAACTAAAACAAGAATTGTTTATAATAAAAAAGAATACAATGAGCTGGGCTCAAATCGATTTTCTCTTATGTTGCTCCAGATATACCATATGCTACAATTAGATGGATCTTTAATTATAATTCGTTGATATCAATATTTAAATCGATAAACTAGTATTGTATGTTGTCCCACAATAGGGATTTGAAAATAAATGTTTAATGTTCAATAAATTTATTCTATGTTTTGTTTTTAAAGTACATATTAAGAGATAAATATAAACTAGTTTATCAATATAAACTAACAGTAATCTCACAAAATAGTTATAGGAATTATCCTACAAAAGAATCCATATAAAAGTAATTTATGTAAAAAAAAGTACACAGCAAGCATATTATAAATACAATATAGGAGAGTAAGAATGAAATTATCTACAGTATCTCAATTAAAAGTCATACAGCTTGTCTAATATATGAGATGATGGGCAACCAAAAAAATAAAAATAAATGGAAAATTGAGACATCAAACATGTTTTTGTTTTTATTGACATCATACATTAGACAATCAGTAAATATAAAAACTGTTCAAAAATTGTAACATACGGTAAATAACACTGATATTAGTCCACCCAGTACTTATCACTTGCACTTAACGATTGGCATTCTTAAGTTGATTAGACAGCCAGTCTAGCCCCTCGTAGAGACCGTCCCCGCTGGTCGCGCACGTGGCCTGAATGTACCAGTTGCGGTTTCTCAGCGAGTGCAGACCGAGCTTATCTGTGATTTCTGCCGCATTCATTGCGTTCGGCAGGTCCTGTTTGTTGGCGAAGATCAGCAGCACCGCATCCCTCAGCTCATCTTCCGCCAACATCCGCATCAATTCGTCTTTCGCCTCGCCGATACGCTCTCTATCGTTACTGTCCACCACGAAAATTAGACCCTGAAATTAAATTATTTTTACAATTTAAATATGCTCTGATTGTATGATTAAGATCAACAATGTGGCAAATAGAATTCCACTAGAAATTAACTGTAAAGCATTAAACTACAATCAGATGAAAGGTCTTTCATTATTTCCACCCATAACAATTAAAAACTGGGTTACATCAGTTAATAGCCACTTTTGTGATTTGGTTGTAGGCAATAAATATGAAAAACGACAAAGGTTGGACACCATTAGAGATGTGAAATGTCAAAATCAATAGGCTGCTTTATATAAAACCAATCATACAAGAAGATTTATAAAAAAAGAGAAATTTCAACAGGGTCAAGATGACTCAAGACACATGACACATGACATTGTATACTATTGCATTTATGGTGCAATATTGCAGAAGGGCAAGCTCAGAAGAAGTTACATCACCTTAACTTCATAGAAAACCTTAAAACTGAGAAACTAATTGAACCCCCAGAGTGGTTTAAAATTAACCTTTCCTCCCTGGATTTTTTAATTTGAAAATATTTTTTTCTTTGTTAAATATTATTACATTTATTCACAGACAAAATTAAAAAGTTTCTAAACCATGCATGGATTTTCTTTAAAATATCTTCTTGGAATGAAATCTAGTGATTAAAAGCAACCATATGCAAATGCCACCAGCAGGGCCAAGAGGGTTAAGTCAAAATTCAAAATATTAGTTACTTAGTAGTTGTCTGGGCATACCAAAGGGGCCCCATGATTTTAGAGCCATCATAAAATGCTTGTTGCAAAGTGTGAAATATTTCTGTATAAAATAGTTTTTGAATAATAAATAATTTATAAGTGCCATTTAAAATTTTAATTATATACATTTTATATTTTATCACTTATTTTTTAATTTTATAGGCTTCACAAATATTATTTGACCATGGCTGCAATTCTTTAAACCACTCGTTTCAAACCTATTTGCTTAACTATCATTCGCTAGGCAGAAGATACCATTTTTGGGTTTTTCGATTATATCTCAGAAACAGTGGACTCAAAACAAAAATGAAAGCTTATTAAATTTCCTATAAAATTGTTTCTATACATATCTGTGGAACTTCCAACGGTTTTCAAGAAATACATAAATAATTTTCGAAGAAAACATAAACTTTTTGACACACATTTGCTTCTATTGCCTCCCACGACCGTTTCTCAGAATAATTGTCAAAAACAAAGGCCCTGTCCATTTGGCTACTATTAGTGACTAGTAGTCACACATGTTTCACACTATTACTAATAGTACAGCATGATGTCAGCATGTGTCACTACTGTTTGGCTACTACTAGTGACTAAGTAGTAGCCAAACAAACAGGGCCAAAGTTGTAGAACATTAAATTTACTTCAATTTTATAAAAAAAAAAAAAAAAATTAGTTTTCTAATTGGATCAAAAGTTTTTTTTTATAATTATACATTCTACAGCGCAAAACATAGTAAAAATATAAATTTGAAGGCATTCATTTGAATAATACTAGACAGAGAAGGAAAGCCATTTTGAAACAACAAAACAAAAATTGTACAAAGAAATACTAAAAATGGTCCTAATGGAAAAATAGGACAAGATAGCTGAATCCACTACAGAAAAGCTAGTACAATCAACGCCAAGGCACACTGTTATAGATGCAGAGGGCTGTCCCACAAAGTATTAATTTAATAGAAAAAATAAATAAACTATTTTTTATTTGACATATAGAAATATTTTTATGTCAGAGGTATCTTGTCCTACTTTTTCAAGATTAAAAATATATTTATTGTACTGCAATTATTTTATATATCAATTTTAATTTTCTATCCACCACAATAAAAAAACACACAAAAGTACTGCATATGTACATTTACTATAGAAATATATGTAGTTTTTATAGAATACTATAGTGTACAAATAATTTTGTGACCCATTGTATGACAAAGTGAAAATAATGAAAAAGTGAAAATAATGACAAAGTGAGTTTTAATACAAGAATCAATTGTACAAAACCAACAGAAATAACACTAAGAGCCATCATCAACTACTGAATAAAAAAGAAATATCCCACACACAATATTTCACAGACAAAAATAATTGGCAGTTCATACAGAGTAACTACATAGATGGCCCCACTTTCAATACCAGTATGTGGAAAAGAACCAACCAAAAAAACCATAATAAAATATGAGCCTGTGAGAATGAAGCATAAGTCACATTTAAGTTGTTTTTAAAAAGAGAAGAGTTTGCATTTGGTATTTATGTAAATCGACATGTGCAGTTACAGTTGAAATCAATTTATTCATAAATAAAAATGGAACTACACATGTCGATTTACAGAAATTCCAAATGTAAACCTTTCTCCTTCTCAATACAACTGAAATGTGACTTACACCACATTTATTTTCACAGGCTCATATCTAAGATGACAGTCTATTACTTGAAAATCATTAATATAAAATATAATGACTAATAATAATAATATAATGCAAATATCAACTTGTGGACAAGGTGATATTTGCAGCAGCATACTTTGTGAATGGACAAAGGAATGTCAATGCAGCCTGCCATGTGGAACTAGATATCAGGTCCTTATCTGTACTTACAAAGACTTGTTAGCAGATAAAATCAAATAATATTGTAAAATAAACTCCCTAAATTTGTCACCAACCAATACAAAAATGTATTTTTTCATTAATGTGCAATATAGATATGTACATTTTTGTAGACATGTATTATTATTGAGCAGTAATGATGAAATAAGTACAATTAGTACATACCTGTGTATTTTGGAAATAATGTCTCCACAGAGGCCTAATTTTGTCTTGACCACCCACATCCCAAACTGTGAAGCTAATGTTCTTATATTCTACAGTTTCAACGTTAAAACCTGCAAAGAGAAAACATATGATGAGACACATCATCAATCAAGTCTTTTGTGAACAATTTAATGGACATACAATGAATCCAAGAACTCATAATGAAACAAATTGAATAATACTCACCAATAGTAGGGATTGTTGTTACAATTTCACCTAATTTAAGTTTATATAAAATTGTAGTTTTACCAGCTGCATCTAATCCTACCATCAGTATTCTCATTTCCTTTTTGCCGAAGAGGCCTTTAAATAAATTTGCAAACATATTCCCCATGATTGCAAATGTCTTATAGTTTCACCTGAAAATAAACGTAACATATTGAAAAAACAAGAAAAATGTTTCGTAGACAAATTTTACCCATAAAATTATTTGTTATCAGTACATATATAATACAAACAATTGATATTGGGCTATCGACTTATCAGTTCATTTTGTTCAAGTATCATAAAACTTTAATGCATAATAAATTATGACATATTTTCATATTAAAAAATCTAGTAAATTTCAATAATCTCAAGATGGAATACCTAATATAATATCTGATAACATTTAGGAATTAAATAAAAGCGTAATTGTTTAAAATGGGAAAACTTAATTATAGCACAAAGAATTTTGGTGATCTGGCGTATTGATTAAACACAAAATACTACACAATATCCGTATTGCAAGCAAATTCGAAAAGCTCCACGATGGCAATTACGGCGGATGGTGGATTATCTTAAAAATGGCAAGATTTCATTAAATATTAAATGCCGACTTGACGTTGTCACCTTCAAACCAACTCCCTTACGTTTTGACAAGAAAACAATGCCCAACACACACTCGCTGCTGCTTTACTACCAGAATTACTACACTACAGGCTGTGCGTTACAATTTCCAATCGTCTACTTACTTTCTTATATAAAAAAACACACTACACTTCAAAGAAAATGCTACCACATTCAGCAACCTCCCAAAACTTGTCGTATGTCAATATGGCGGACGTGGAAAAGATTCGTAGTTCGTGCCACGTCTCGGTCAGACCGTGGCGTGATTGGGCGAGCGCGCGCCACGTGACTGCACGTTGCCGGACTTCACTTCACACCGGCGCGGATTACTCCGGGACGGATTTAAATTTAGTTCCGCCGTAGTCACGGCTTTTAACTTCTAATTAATTCGGTGTACGAAATGGCCTCATTAATTAGAGAGAAAGAAATAGGTTGTGAATGATTTGCTTGGTGTGTGAAATTATGCAATGTTATGTGCTTACTGTTTTGTGAGTCATTCAGTGAGTAATAATTTTCAATAACCGTAGCGGGGAAAGTTTACTAATTTGATTATCGAAAAAGTAATCAGAACTTTTCTTAAGGTATATACAATAATATAAAAGTGTGGAATGAATATATAATGTTATTATTGCTACTATTATCTACTATAATACGTTTTTAAGCTGATAACATGTATATACATTATTTTTGTATCATTAGTGTGTCTCTTTGTAGTTGGATTGTCATTGTTTGTTAAGACTTATAATAATAATAAATAAATAAATAAATAAATAACAACCTGACTCAAGCTGATAAAACAAAATTTCTAACATGTTGTCTTGCTCAAATGTGAAGTTTCAATTGCTAATCAATTGAAAAGTTTTTTATTAATAAACATAAGAGGAATTAAATGAAAACAATATGTTTTTTTAATACAAACAAAAATTATTTCTCTATGAGAAATGCAGACCTAATAAATTGGGTCAATACAAACATACATATTGATGGTGCAATGCATGTTGTTGTAATTAATTCATTAACCAAGCACAAAGCCTTCAAATTAGATTTTCAACAACTTGCAGTACTTTACAAACGTGCTAAATTATTTTATTTGTCAATTACAAACTGAATATACAAACATTATAGATAAATAATTCAATAATATATTCTTGTTTCTACAAAAAAAGTTACAAACGTCGTTTACAACAATATACAAGAATAATAAATTTAAATGACAATAAGACGTACTTCAAATTCTATGATGAGTGACCACATTCTATACAAAAAGAGATCTTTACAATAAGATTAACTTTCTTTCCGATATTCATAAGATCACAGCAAGAAATTTGTCTCTACTAAGTTTAAAAACCGCAAGTTCTTATTCTTCTTCTTCTTTGTTGTATGATTGCATCCTGTTTGTCTTCAACGATTACAGCCGTAGTTGAGACGCCGACGTCAAGTTGTTACTTGCAAACCACCTAGTACATATATCAATAGTAGTTACTGTATTTGTTGTACAATTTTCTAACTGGCTATCGACCTTCGGGTCCTTCTGCCGTATCTTATTGTATGTATATGTGACTGTTAGAACTTGCTACTTCAGGGTGAATTAATTTTTAACCAAATTACATCACTTTAAAATTAATTTCAATTTACTTAATATTTCCACATATTAATTAAATCTGGCAACGCTGCAAGCGACACCTCCACATTGCCAATCGACCACGCTGGATAGTTCCCGTATTCACGCCAGTAATCCGATTAAAAACCGATTAATTAATTGCAAATAGTGAAAGGTGCGAGTTTTTAAATGCCTTTCCCAAACTCTCCGTTTAGTGATGGCTTTAACAAGGACGTATTGTTTAAAAGTGGTGGTGAAAGCGGCGGGTGGCAGGTAAATTTCGTTTTGTAAGGTTGCGCGCAGTTTGTTTGTATTTGCCGCTTGTTTTAGCAGATTCAAAATGAGGAGCTTTGCCGGCTTATGAGTTGGTTGTGCAGCACACCGAAAATATCCACGTACAGGGTGAATACGTTGGTTTGTTCGGTGGAAAATGCACTGAGGGGTATACAAAATGAATTGGAAAACGTAAGAAACAGAATTATTAATTCAAATTCAAATCCCGGGGCTAGGGTAACAAATATATTGACTCAAAAGTTGGCCAACTATCCGGTGGTTCTTTATTTGGCATAACCATTGCACACCCAAGCAACTACATAATACCTAATCAATTTAATCCTCAAACTAGAAAATACAACTCCTCCCACGATTGCCTATCCACCCTCACCCACGTCCTTTCCCACCCCTCTTGATTTCCAATCTGCTCTTAACTATTCACTCATCACTTCTGCATTCTATCATCCACTATGCTTTGACTCCCTCACATTGCTTAAGTTCCACCACGTAGGATACACCACGTGTGTCTTCTTCTTCATCAGCCTTCTTTCATCCACTCCTGGACATAGGCCTCTCCGAAGGTCTTCCACATCTCCCGATCCTGTGCCTTGTGAAACCAGTCACTACCAACGGCCGCCTTTTTATCGTCTAGGCACCTTCTCTGTGGACGTCCTTTACTTCTTGTTGTTGGTCTTGACGTGTCCCACCCAACGCCATTTTAATTCGGCCACTCTTGATCTTTCCCTTATCACTTCGTTTCTGAATGTAGTTACTTTAGATTCTCTTTATTGTAAACACTGAATAATTAAACAAAAAATGTCATCAAAGCTCCAATCGCACGCCCTATTCAAGGTGTTTAACATTTGTTTTGGCATATTCTGTCACAACGTTGTCAATGTATGCATTCAATAGCTTATGGGAGCTATAAAGTTCATGGCATAAGTGTCTTAAAATAGTCTACAATAAATTCATACGATCCTTGTCCTGTTGTATTATGTACGCTACAAAATGGAATTTTCTTTTTATGTTGGAGAAAACATACTATAACAGACATTTGATCAATGTGATTCACATCTGGAGTTCTGTCTAAAATAATGGAATAGTATTTCGTATCTCTCGCCAACTTCATCTCATCTCAAATAATGACTCATATTTTTTTGAAATAGAACAAGGACTAGGGGTAAATACTCTACTATAATTGCATCAAATGTTCAATTAGTTTTAAAAAAATCCGTTCGGTTGTAATATAATTCTTTTGATGGCCTACGAAATAGGCTTGGCATTATCGAGCTAAAAACATAATTGCCAAACTTATCCATTCAATACTAAATGTTTTCTAGTTTCATATAGTCTCTGTTCTTGATTATATATCGTTTTATTTGTTGATAATGCTATTCTTCCAAGAAGAGCAACACCAATACTATAGTTTTCTCATGCTTGCTTAATATATAAGACAAATCTTTACATCCTGTTTCATTATTTATTTGCGACGGAATAGTTTATATGTAATATAATATAATATAAACAGAATGCGGAGTATTTGGAAATTAAGTATAGTAACCATAATCGGGTTGGTTGCCTTCTATTTATGAGTATGCGAAGATATTTAGTTAAAAAAAATTATCGGACCCATCTCCAGATAAATTCGTAACGTAATCCACCTATAGCTTTTCATCTTTGACGCTAATCATTTCTTTATATAGCGGAACAAGCACACCCACGCGCCTCTCTTCCGGCACCTCTACCATTCCACTCCACATCCCATTGATAAACTGTAGCAGTTGTCCCCTTTCCTCCACCGGCAACTTCTTATGTGAATCTGCCTTTAACCCGTCTTCACCCACCGCCTTCCCAAATTTCAACTCACCCAGCGTCACTTCCAACTCATTAAATGGTCTTCTTCAACTTACGTCTCCTATGCTTCTATTCCACCATCTCCTTCCGCCATATCGCCTACTTCTTCCCACACTCCTCATCAAACCAGCTATCCCTTTGCCTGCCACTCTTTTTCCTCACCAAAGCAGCCACTGTATCACTTAACATTTCCGGTTCACTCATTCCTCTTCCTTTCGATGGCGTTTTGCATCCGTCTGTAGACATGAGTTCCGTTTCTTTGTTTAACAATTGTTTGAGATATTGCGAATTCTCATACGACCCGCTGGAATAATGTTCTAGTAGGTAATCCCGATGCCCTCAGTATCTTGTTGGATTTTATTATATGAGTGTGCATGGAATAAGTGTTGTAGGTATGCCTAGTTCTTTCAATGCCCCAGATCCTCCCGGTCGATCGTATCGTACGCCTGCACAGTTCAGAATGACAAGCATAGCAGCTCGTTTGTATTTGTTTAAGCGTAAATATCTGGTCCATTACCGATCTGTTGCTTCTGAAACCTCCTTGATACTCCCCCATGACATTTTCTTTATATTTACTCAATTTATTTGTTATGAACTATGCCACCACTTTATACAGATTGCCATTGTCCACATGAGCAATTATTATATGTTATACCTCCAGTTTCCACGTATGGTTCAATCTCCTCTCTTAAGAATTGAACAAATTGTAGATTTGCTCCACTCTTGGCATTATCTCTGTCTTCCAAACTTCAATGACTAGCTTCATGCACCATATATAGACTTATTATGTTTGCTTTTATCGCTCTTCATTGAGGTTATGGAAATTTCTACTTCTTCGGTTGATAGTGGTTACATTTATTTTCAGTGTATCTGAGTTTCTGGTTCTGTATTCATCTCTTCCAAACTGTATCAGTCCCCTTTATTTAGCAGTTCCTTTAAATGTGGCTTTCACCTTTCCGTGATCTTTGGTGCTTCTCCAATTTATTCTTCCTCAGCCATCAATGATCCAATTCTGGAGGTAGATCTCTTTTATTGTTTTCTATGCTTCGTTGTCTATGCCGTCTTGAACCATCTCCTTACTACTTGATGATGTCGTCTAGCCATCTTATTGGTCTACCTCTGCTGCGTTTTGTTTGTCTTGGTCGTTAATTTCGATGCCCATCTATCTTGGTTTTGCCTGGCTACGTGGCCTACCCATTGCCATTTGAGCTCTGCAACGCGTGTTGTTATATCAATGAACTGGGTTCTTCGTCGGGTCTTTTCATCTCTGATTTTATCTTGTAAACTACTACTTGCTATGCTCGGTATTAGTTTACGCTCCTGCGCTCTCTTAATTTACTAAAGACTGCCCATGTTTTCTTTATCTCAGCTGTATGATTCTCTTTGCCTATTTGAATGTCCTGTCTAGAATATCCTTGTGATATTGACTACTTTGGTTTTGTTATAGATTCATCTATAGTCCAACTTTTTTGGTTGCTATATTTAATTGTTTTAGCATCTCCGATAGTTCTTGGATATCGTCGGCGAAACGTAGATGGTTTAGATAGATTTCATCGACATTAATGCCTTTAGTGTCTGTAAGTTGAAGATGTTTTAAAATGCCAAGGTGAAGGTTTTGGAGAGATGATGTCTCCTTGGCTTACTCCTCTTTTAAGTTGAACTTTGTTAGCTGTTATGGTTTATTTTATTTTGACTTGATGGGTGGCGTTTTGATATATCGCACTGTGAGATGACAAGTATCGTAACTTCCAAAATGAATGATCAGGTTTTGATTTTTGTTTTGTTGATTCTTATGTATATTTTCACGCTCCTTTAATACATTTTTGCGTTTAGAATAAACCAAATTATTATTTAAAAAAATTGGATAACATTATACTCAATGGTAAAACTACTGGAACTAGATAGATAGATAACTTAACGACATATAGCTTCTGATAGCGTCGAAACCTGGACATTCTTACAAGCAATAGATCAAGCTAGAATTGACTCGCGTTACTACAGACTGAGTAAGATATGCATATGTTTGGTGCAACAGAATAACATTTTAAGACGTGGTTATATATATATATATATATATATATATATATATATATATATATATATATATATATATAACCACGTCTTAAAATGTTATTCTGTTGCACCAAACATATGACCAGTTTATATAAGACGAGCTTTAAGATTTGTTGGAGAAACCGGGCGTTAGTCCTTCCCGACATGGAACGACTATATCCCCATTATTCTGATGTTGTATGTTGCTAGTTGGATTTTCCATTCTAGTTGGTTGATTAGTGGCACACTGATTCGACATCAGTGTGAGATTTTGTTCGTTCTGTACTACTCGCCTGAGGTCTTCTATGTAAATTCGGCATTTTTACATGGTAGGAGTAAGATTTATGCGAATTTAAAAAGCCACGCTTGCCTGGCGTGTTGGCGAGTGGTTGATGAGGATGTGGATGGATATAAGTAGGAATTCTATTGGGATTTACGTTAGGACATGATTTTCCCGCACTTTGGAGTGGTCTCAATCCCCAACCGACCCCAATAGCTGCGTATATTCTTAATTATATCTCCATGCTTCTGTTTAATTAGTAGATGGTATATTGTCAATTCTGCAGTTATCTATAGTCATCAAAGTACATTGCATCAATTGTCAATTCTAGTTACTTTCATTTTAAATACGAACAGCTATTTTATAAATTCAAGAATTTTCATTCGCAGATCATTTGTCCATGTTCCGACATCGCACCGACTAATCCGGCAACTGATAGGCCAACTTCTTGCCGATAATCAGTGTCGCTACGTCTGTCGTGCTGTCTATTTGCCAGCCAGATATATTTATACCTGGCCACTGTCTTTTCCCTCTGATAATATTTGAGGATGCATCTAGGCTTAAATAGTCTTCTCTTATTCATCATTTCTAAGATCTCTTTCGCCATCCACTCTTTTTCTGGTTCATTTATTCAAACTATTGTGCAGCAACTTCACCGTCTTGTCGTCGGGCTGTTATTATCGTCTGTCATCGCGTTGCGTTTTTGCCTGTTTGCCATTTCCCTCTTCGAGAACGGTCATTCTGTTCCCAATCGAGAGTTGTTTTCGTGATTGGAAATGCTTCATTCCTTGGAAGGGAGCGGTCATTCTGTTCCCAATCGACAGTTTTATTCGTGATTGGAAATGCTTTATTCCATTGAAGGGATGCACCTGCCGCTTTGGAAATCGATTTGTGCAATTGCGTGTATTTGTTCTTAGTTTACTAGGGCTGCAAATTTAATACAGATGGGATCATAAAGAAGTTAGATCGAAATAAATGTATTCAACACCACGCACCTTATTTGCCATCCTACACCCTGTTTTGCCACACACCGCGGTTTTATCTCTGTCACCCATTTGTCCTGTTTCTGTTGTGTTCTTAATAAGCATTATCTAAATTAGCCTTTCTGTTCTATTCTCCCTATAGTTTTTGGATTTTCTGAATGAATGCTTGCTTTTGAATTCGCAATACAAATGTCAATGGTTTTTATCGAACTAGTGGGTAAACAGCTTATCTTTGTTATTGTCTGATCAGCTGATTAGATAAAAGTTACACGATTTTGGTCACTTAGACAGTAATGTGTGGTAGTTAATAAACTTTTAATATATAACTAGACAAACCTTGCACATATTTTCAAGATTTTCTTGTCTCGCATTTTGACATGTAACATAATAATTATATATAGAAACTACTACATGTAATGATAATGTTGCTTAATAAATTTATCTTATCTTATTGTCACATATATGATGAGAAAATACATTTTATGCGTAGAGATTACCCACTAGATTTTAGTTCTTTGTCTGCAACCAGATAGAGTACCGACTAGTTTGAATTGCCAATAACTACTATATACAGATTCAATATGTATTTTATAGATCTCTAAACTATTAAACGTTAACACGCCTCCAGTATATATTCATTCTAAAATGCCTGAAGTAATTGTAGTAGAAAACTATAACACAGAAGAATTAGATTTAAAACCTAAAGTGCATGAGATAATTATTGATGTCCACTGTGCAGCAGCCGTGTTACGTGGAGCTCACATATTCGCACCAGGAATAATAGGCATGACATCAGGTTCATATTAACCAACAAGCGGTTGAATATTTATATATTTGATTGACTTTATATTGCAGGTGTTAAAATTGGAGATGATGTTAGTATATTTGCAGATATTGCCAAAAAGTGCAATAAAGGTTACCAAAAAGTATACGACATTGCAAATAAAATTTTTATTGGAAATGGTATCGCTCAAATGAACAGGCATATGTTGTTCGGGGAAAATGTGCTAACAAGGTATTTATTTTCCTAAACAACAGAACAATTAGTTTAGGGCACCTTATACGGTCAGTAATACTGTCATTATTTTATAATAGTGACAGTATTACAACCCTGGTATTACTAACGGTGTAGAGTAGGGGTGGCCAACAAGTCGAACCCAATTTTGATCGATCGCTCGCGGCTCTTTCCTACTTAAGGTAGATGTGTGTGCTTGAGCTTATATTTAGCTTAACATCTACCCATTACTCGCGATAGTGCATATTTTACTGAAACAGTATATAAACATAGTACGTATGTTGTCATATGCTTAGTCTAAGTGGGAAGGGGAAGGTGTGAATCCCCCTCCCCACTTAGACTAAGCCTATGACAACATCACGACATATTTTTAAGATAAAAAGTAGATCTTATGTACATACAAGTTGGCCTCTGGTGTAGATTAATGATGGAATAGACAGAATACTTGTAATTCAAGGATCATTACATCAATATCTCAGACCACGCCCTCAAAGTGGTGGGATACGAATAGTACAGATAGTAGTCATTTCACATAAATACTTCACTCATACGAAAGTAATTCTTGTAATCCTCTGTATCCATCATGAGAATTTCTTTTAATAATACAAATGTGTGAATACTGTGTTCGTTTTATTAACAACTCTTTCATAAATCTCTTATGCACAGTAGTATGTTTTGTAGAAAAAGCCAGAATTATTGCAAGGCACTCTTTTTTCGATTATTTATATTATTTGTAAATACTACTGCACTAGACGTTAACGTACCAGACTCGAGTTAACGTCTAGTGTTAACTCGAGTCTGGTACGATACTGAAACAAATCCGACAATATGGAATCATCGTGTAAGGTTGATAATAAATATTGAAGGATATACTGTACCAGAAGCACATTTTACCTAATATAGGTACAAAACTCTCAATTAGTACCTTTGATCATCTTAATAACATTTTAATGAAACTGATTTATTCCTGTGTTGGTTTAGTGGCATTGCTGTGAATGTAACAGCAACAACATCAGGCTGTCCTAGTTTAAGTGAAGGTTTTTTACAAAAAGGTTCTGTGTTGCTACAAAACTTTCCATCGATTGTTTGTGTAAATGTACTAAATCCACAACCGCATGACTCAATACTAGATATGTGTGCATCGCCTGGAAATAAAACTACGCATATAGCTACCATAATGAATAATATGGTAAGTTATCTGATAATAATATAATATTTTGATGATAATTTAAATGGAATTCACTGAGCTAAAATCTAGTTGGTCCTCCTTTTGTTTATAAGATCTTTTTGAATTTTCTAACCAACTGTACCTCCTAAATGCCTCAACATTTCCTCCAGCTCATCTATTTAGAGACGCTGAGATTGGGAAATGGTCTAGTCTTCGACTTTAAAATCTTCTATTAACGACCTCCATTTATTTCCAGTACTATCTAATCTATTACTAAATTATCCCTTCCTCATTTATAAGTGTATTCGTCTTCCCAATCACTCTCTGCCATTCTATGTTTGCAAGGTTCTCTTTCATTTCTATGGGTAAAGGTTGAATATATAAAATATTTTATATCAAATTAAAAGTAAATTATAAATAAACTGTTTTTATTAGGGTACGCTAATAGCAATTGACAAAACGCCAACAAAATACAAACAACTGAAAAACACGTGCGCAGAATTTGAATCGGACGTGCACATTTTCCAAGCAGATTCTACAAAAATATTTGATTTGAAAAATGGAAGTCATGAATTAACCAACGGGCCTCCTTTTGCTGCGGAAAGTTTCGACAAAATTCTATTGGACGCGCCCTGTAGTGCGCTTGGAAAAAGACCCCAATTACTCAACACTGATTCGGAAAAGGTTATCAGATCATTCGTGCCTTTACAACGGAAGCTCTTCACAAACGTAAGAATAAGAAATATCTTATATTACTTAACATTAATACATGTAATACATTAAATAGTAAACTTAATATTTACATAAATATTTCAACCGAACACGCCGATGTAGTGCAATGGTTAGCATCCTCGTTTTGTTATTATTTAATTTATAAAATTTATAGTTTATTTTATTTTTTTCAAGCGGCTTGAAATAAAATTATAACTAAAAATACATGGGTTATGATACAAAATTCATAATTTTTTTTCAAGCGGCTTGGAATTTGTTAGTCAGGCGGCTTGGAATTTGTTTTTCAAGCGTCTTGAAATAAAATAATAACTAAAAATACATGGGTTATTATACAACATTTGTAGGGAAAACTTTCTACAAATAAATATACAATATATTAAACTAGAATAATGACAAAACTCGAAATCGATTTTTTTGTTGAATTATTACTATCTTCTTCCAAACCGACGATATAGTGTAGCATGTTATGCTTAAATTTGTGATTTCTAAATACTATCTTACGGCACTGTTTTCCTATGAAACCATGGCATTAGGATATAAGTATTGTTAGTATACAATTTTATCCCTAAAATTTGATATATCTTGCTGGGTCTATATCGAAATTCCGACAATAAAAATTCCGATATTTAACTCTCCCAATACGATATTATGACAGTCCCAAAAACGGTATTATGACAGTATCGAAATTTCTCATCAATACATGTTTCTAACTTATAGAAGAAGAATAAATTAATTATAATTAACATTAAAATTATTTCAAACACAATAATTACTTATTTTATTGGTGTTGATGATTGTTGCTTGTATTTCAGGCTGTAAATCTTTTAAAGATTAATGGAGTTTTGGTGTACAGTACTTGTACAATAACTGTAGCTGAAAACGAAGGTATTGTTGCCTGGGCGTTAAAAACATTTCCTTGTATTCACTTGGTGAAATCGGAACCGAAACTCGGTGGACCTGGTTGGCCCTTAGATGAGTTAAGAGTGGATGATTTGGAATGTGTGCAAAGGTATGGACCGGATGATCAAGTGGATTCTGTTGGGTTTTTTGTTGCCAAATTTGTAAAGATTAATAAATGTTTATAATATTCGTTTTTTTAAGTGTTAAAATGTTACATTATTTCCTGGCGTGTTACTTTTTTTTATCTATTAATAGTGTGGACAAATTCAATATAGACGGCCATATTTATTTATAAGTATAAGAACTGACTCAAATTAATTTCCATCCAAAGCACACATAAAATGGTATGGGCTGTATAAATGTTGTATGTACTATGCAACGTTAAGATTACTCAGCTGTCTCTTTCAACCCTGAACAGTTTTGAATATAACTATATATATATATATATATATATATATATATATATATATATATATATATATATATATATATATATATATATATATATATATATATATATTAAAGGTTTTAATTTTCCTCTATTCCTTTATAAATGTTTTCCATTCCCTTCTATTTATTGCCAGTTCTCTTGCCTCATTTTTTTCATTTCCTTTCTAAGCTATTACTCCGATATAACTTCATCACATTTTTTTTCTTGGTCTTCCGTTTTTCTTGTTGATGATTTTTGCTCTCCATATACTTCAGGCCGGTGTTGGCTCTGGCATCCTAATCATGTGTCCTAGGACGGTGGGGATTGTCTTTCCTCTATGTAATTTATTGTCGGTGTTACATTTAATTCTCTTCTTATATCCTCATTCCTCATTTTGTCCATGTTGGTCACTCCTGTAACTCCCCTAATTATTTTAACTGCCCTTTAATAATAAATATTTGTATGAATTCATCAGTTACTCTAGTAACTGAAAATGTATTTGATTTCTTGATATAACGTGTGCCATCACCACACATGTAATTCCTAGCATAAAGTAAGTGGTATGGGAAGTGTATATATATATATATATATATATATATATATATATATATATATATATATATATATATATATATATAAGTATACGTTGTATAGATTTGTATAAACGCCCTTACAGATGACGTGGGGAATAGTTACCTACAGCTGTTAGACGTGGCCATTACTCAAGAAAAACGAAGAAAAATTAAAGACATTTGACCGAAAAATATATGGCTCAATAAGAAAAATAAGAAATAAGACGGAACACACACAATAAGAATGAATTTCGAACCCCAGGCTCTGATAAACAGTAACAATATACTGTGTATATAAAATCATACAGAATAAGATAGCTCGAACGTATACAAAGGATGGAAGCGGACAGGAGGTATTAGGTTTCCATTCTGTGGATCGTTTTGTTTACCACAGAATGGAAACCTAATACGAGTAGGCCGAGGGGAAGACCCCGTAAAAAGTGGAAGAGGACCTAAGACTAGTACGGCATTGGAAAAGAGCTGTCGAATATAGAGACGAATGGAATAAAATCGTAGAAGAGATTAATACCTGCAAAGAGTTGTAGAGCCAAATGAAGAACAAGAAGAATAAATACAGAGCTAATAAAACTATTATGATTATTAGTTATTTATTAGATATTGTAATTAATAGACAACAATTTTAAATATATCAAAACACTAACACTGTTCGTGTACAAAATATTTTTGGTCATGTGTCCCTATCCCTATCGCCTTGACTATTATGGAATACATCGGTATGTTGGTTTTAATAATAATCTCTTCATTGTAGGCCCTGTATTCACTAAAAAACAATATATTAAAAAAGTCTTCTGTAAAAATAAGGTGAGATTCTTATTACATTCATTCTTTAAACATTGTGAAATCTATTTTATTACTGAATAATAGAAAATGCTCAGTTATGAATTGATTTTCATTATTATAAATTACGTTTCCTTCGTGCGAAATCAATTTCAATCATTTTTGCTTATGTGAAATGAAAATTCAATTGTTTCTATAAAAATGTCTTTTTATTTGTAATATATATATATATATATATATATATATATATATATATATATATATATATATAAATAATACATCAGCATTACTAAAGTGTTTATTTATTTATGGTGGCGAGTATACTTTAAAAATGTATAAATTTTCAGTTAATGACATTTTCAGAAAACTGAAAAATAATAACTACTGAGGGAGACATTGGTTTTAGTTATTATGAATTCTCTTTTGATAGCGCGAAATCAATTTTCACATATGAGTAATCTTATTTTAAATGTGTGAAAGATATAGTTTTCTTTGCTGAGTCTCTACTCAGTCTAATAAATAAATATTGACAGAGCATATCAGCATAAACTTACTTAGGAATAAATATGACGGACAAATCAATGTGCTCATATTTAATTTTAGCAGGAGGAAGAACACCAGATGTTGGATTCACAACTAACTCATCGGAGCTAAGTATTTTAAACGGTACATAGGAACCTAAAAATAATAACAATAAGATTAAAACTAAAACCATTCGAAATCTCTAACCTCTTAAATTCCTCAGGGTAAATATTTGCTTTTTAGTGTTCCCCACATACACAGTTCCAAAATCGATTTCAGGGGTTGCTTCTATTTCAGGATAATATATACTTATTTCAAATGGAAGAGACTGAAAATTAATATATAATATATATTACATTAGTTTCAAATTACTCCTAATATTTCGCATAGTTAAATAAAGTTGTTTAAAAAACTACTCTGGTGACATCAGGGATGTGACTTGTCGTTCCGTTGATAGAAACTGACACAACTAAAAATTTAAATAATATATTCAAAATCAATCCTAGACTCATATACTATATGTACATACATATCTGGAAAACAACATATTAATGTTTTGCGTGTATATTATGAAGCATGTATTAAGTCCGTATGACATTATCTAGTTTCTTATATCGTTTTCGATGCAGACACAAACTACATAGTCATACACACATCTAGAAATTGATATAGCGGCGGAATAATAATAAATTTACTTCAAAATAACAAAACCGTAACATACAAAGTTAATTTTCCATATAGAAATAGTTATACAGTTTAATATATCAATTCTTATATATAAAACGATATAGGAAACTAGATAATGTCATACGGGCTTTATATTAGTAATATATATATATATATATATATATATATATATATATATATATATACATTATTAAGAACATTGTTATTTTAAAATAGATTATTTCTAGTTGTGTTACTTTATTTATCAACGGAGCAATGTGTTCTAGGAGTGTGAATTTTTGAGACAAGATTAATTAGGATTAGGTTTATTTTATGATAATTATAAATAATACAAAAACTTGTTTTTCTTTGTTTTTGATCACTTTTGTGTTTTTTATTTTGGCATGTTGCTGTACTGGCATTTTAAACAACTAGTGATAAAAAAAGCAAAAAAAATTGGTTTTATTTATTGATTACATACTTGTCTTTTTAGTCCTTGCTGTTGTATGTACAAATTTCGGTTGTATTTATACATCATCTCATCGCAATCTATTCGTTTGGCATAAGAGCACCTTGTACGCAGATATAAAGTATTCGCGGCTGCAAACAGCTCTGATCTATCCAACTTACACGTTATGGTCACCTAAAGATGAAACAACACATTTTATCTGTTAAAATTACAAAGAATTAGAGATATCGAATTTAAACCGTTCGAAATATCTGATTATTTGTCTAGTTTTGTACTGAGAAAATGAGATGTTAAAAAATATTAAGATGATTTGTGTTAAAGGTGTTTTTTTAACTTAATTATGATATAAGAATATGCCTACAAATGAAACAAAAAACAAATTTGAAAAAACAAAATTAATACAAAATAATACAACTATCCCTCTAGACCAATGGTTCTTACCTGGTGCTCCGCGAGCTTATTGCAAGTGCTCCACGAAATTATGAAAGCTGAAATTTAACATTCAAGTGCAAAAGTCATCTACATACACATCTTTCAACGGCTCGTAAGTACCCGGTCGACAGTCACTAGGCACTTGTTATGTAATAATCAGTTTAATTTTAATAAAAGTTATATCTGTACGTTTTTGACTCTTTGATTGTGGTGCTCCGCAAATTTTTCTTATGATCAAAAGTTCTATCTCACGTTGAAAAGGTTAAGAATCTAGAGAGAAAGTTTAATGCCATCTGGCGACACCACATCAATTAACAATATACATACCTATATGGTATTGATGTGGTGTCGCCAGATGACGTTAAACGTTGTCCCCCAGAGGAATAGTTTATTTTTAATATTTTGTCTATAAACATTCGAGATTTTGTGTGGATTCATCCTCACTAACTGAGCTACACTGATGAGATCTAACAAGATCGAAATCTAGATATGTAGATTACTAAGAGGTGGATTCACGCTTATATAAAAAAATAATACACTCATTAGAAAACAAGATCATTAAAACGTCATTTTAATTACGGATTAAGTATTGACTTATGAGAGTAATCTACCTAAGGCCTAATTCACACATAAGCGATATCGGGCGGAGGCGCGGTGTAGGCGAGGTGCAGGCGCGACGTCACACAGGCGATTCTGATGTCCATATGCAGTAAAGGGGTGGACATTGCATCTTATGTTTACATAGAGGCGGCGTGGAAGAGTTGTGCCTCTTGCCTCATAGCCACTGTGTCTCAGGCGAAGAGGCTAAGGCACTAGGCAAATGCCCGCGCCTCGTCACCTAAGTGGGCATATGTTTATATAGAGGGGGCGTGAAAGCGTTGTGCCTCCCGCCGCGTCGAAACTACGCCTTCGCCTCTTCGCCTCCTATGTGTGAATTGGGCCCAACAGCCACGCGTAAGGTATGTACAGGTGGGAGACGGCACGAATAGAATGCATAACATATCTAAGACCAACAGACCCAATTATTCATCCAATTTTATGAACAGATTATAGTAATGTTACTTTTAATTAATTATATTTTATTAAGCGAAAAGATATACACTCTTATGAAACCAGAAGAAGTGAAATAAATAGAATAACAGAGAAGACCTCTACTTTGCAAAATAATAAGGATTAGTGTGAAAGATATAGTTTTATTTTGTATTCAGTGTAATAAATAAATATTGACAGAGCATATCAGCATACAATATTGTTTATTTAGTAGTCTGAGAGTCTCAATCTGAAAAATGTGTTAAATTTAAAAATCTCGTGTAATTAAAAAGATGAATTTGTAATATTGTCGCAATCTCATATAGTTTGTAAGTTTGAAACCAGAAGAAGTGAAATAAATAGAATAACAGAGAAGACCTCTACTTTGCAAAATAATAAGGATTAGTCGTGTATAACAAGCTACCAATATATTTAAAAAATATCAAAAAATGTTAAGACATTTAAATAATACATTTATTATTACCTCAATTGTTTCCCCTGTATTAACAAGTGTAGGACTATACTGATAGTCTATTGTTAATTCAGCTGTCTTTATACTCGTAATGCTCATTGGCTCCTCCACCTCAAAACTAACCACTGCGGGCACACTCTTGTGATTTTTAAAACTCAATATTTGGGTGAGTTCATAAGGAATGAAATCAATTGCTTCAGTTGCTTTATAAACGAATCCTAAGAAACCTGATACTTCTAAACATAATTTTGGTAGCTCTAATGTCGCTGTCATCTTCATCTTGCAAGGCTGCATTTGACTGCCCGTTGGACGTGAAATCATATTTTTATAAGACCTAGATTAATAATTACACTAAGGGTTCTACAATTGACGTTAACTGTAGAATAAGGCTATTCGTTGAATAAGTTTGAGATATGAACGCTAATATCTCGAAACTTATTCCACAAATAGGCTTATTCTCTGGTTAAATGTCAATTGTAGAACCGGCCCTAAGTATGTACTTACTCTAAGTATATAACTACATTAAGCATTTAAGTTTTAACCGTGAATGGTTAAGAGAGGATGGAAAAGGCGTGGAAAGCTGCAAAACTATATCGTTTCTTCTACTTTGTTAGAATATTTATTAATCCCTCAGTAATATTAGCAATAATGGTAACTGCATTGAAAATTTTCTATTTTGTGATGAAATTATAGGATGAAATAACAATAACTCCACCATTTATAATGCGTTCTTTTATATAACGAATGATGTTTTTTGTATTATAATTTACAATACAAACTAAGAATTTTGTGTCAAATATGAAAATATAACTATAGGGATCTATAGATCCAAACCAAACCCTCCTAAGCATTTATATTTCCATACCAATTTCATCTAAATGTAGGCAGCAGAATACTAATATCATAAATTCTTACTTGAACTGCTCCACTAGTTGAACATATCCAATCAAATAAGCTTCCACTTCCGTGTTTTGTGAAGACGTTACATACACTTTTGGATCAAAAGACACATTTATATAGACAACCTCCCCAGGTTTAACATACGTTTCTTTTGGTAATAGCTAAAATAATATTGTTAGAGATGTATAAATTAGATAAATTTGTAGAAGAAAATGTTAACCATGATACAGCTAATACGTATGTGTTTGCTGAGTTCTTAAGAGATATATAACATTTATATTGATTATATATTAATAATAATAATAAATTCCTGAATAAATTACTTTAAATATCTGTGACTCTGACGTTCCAGTTACGTTTCCATGCGTTATCGCCAATCCGCCCAACGAATCGGTGTTACAGAGTTTTTCCTCTACGTTAGGATGAAACACATCGAACAATAGTGTGATAGGTTGCACTTCCTCGTCCTTTTTGCTCCTCATAAAGACATGCCAAACAATCGATACAGGCACAACGCTTGTGTTCTTCACGTAGACTTTTCGTGTGATGCTGTCTGACATGTATTTAGCAACTCCAAATCTTAAAGTAACTGTGTCAGTAAATATTCTTGTTTACCCATTCATACCTATTATACTAATTTAAGGATACCTACAAAATAGCCATCTAGGCTCCATTTAACAGTAGGCATAATATAATTCACAATTATTCTCTTTATCGCATAAATATGATTCGATAAAGAGAAGAATAATGCACACATGTGTTTATTTTTCCATAGACAGATTTATGAAGTAACTCTCACGAGTTTTCGTTTGTTTATCGCTCTGGGCTGGTACGGGCTTATTGTTTCTTGTTCTATTTGCTACTTCAGATGCGCATAATACTACCTCGGCCCTTACAACCGACGGCGCACGACCGCAAGACCTACGCGATACTGCACGCCACAGGGGCGACTAGCAATGATAAACCATGCTAAACGAAAGCGCCTTATGATTAGTGTAATTACCTAAATATTGGGCATTTGTGTGTACTATTTATAGCTATCGGAAATTCCAACGGAAGTCCAACAACTTCAACGATAGTCGTGATAACAAAAGGCACTATATTATTAATATCTATTGTTATTTCGTCAGCATATATTCCCCATGTGTTGGCATATACTGATATAGTTAGCGTCGTTGACTTAAACGGTTCCAATTGATTATCTTTGTATTCCACTTTGAAGCATACGCCTTCTTTACAAACTGAATTTTCCCATTTGTCTACAAGAACAAGTTGATATAACTAACTACTAAAGACTATATAATGATGCGTCAACATGTGATGAAGACGTCAACGTTTGAGAAGATAAATTATACAGAGTGCTCTAGTTTCTTACAAAAATGGTGCCAATAAGCGGCATTGGGTGAGAAGAAAATATACTGCAGAAAGAAGCCAAATAAGGAGTAGCTCTAGCAATCCAAACTAAGTATAAAGATGCTGGCAGCAGAGAACGAAGACGATCTTGAGAGAATAATGTAAGTTCTACTGCACAGCACAACTCTGTTGTCCATATCCAGTACAAAAACAAAAAGTATGAGAACATCTAAAGTGCCTATCAGGAGTAAATTACCCGTAACATAATACAGTGAATGCTGTAAGTTCTAATGCACAGCAAAACTCTGTTGTCCATATTAAGTACAAAAACAAAAAGTATGAGAACATCCAAAGTACCTATCAGGTTTAAATTACCCGCAACATATAGCAAATACAGCAAAAGAGATGAAATTTAAATATTTGGGGATCGAAATTTCAGGATACCGGGAGCTAGAAGCGGAGGTGAGACACCTAAAAATGAAAGCATACAAGAATAGCAGTGTGTCTGAACAACACAATAGGGAAAAAATAAATATATAGGAATCAAATCTAAGTTCAGAATTTATAAAGATGTAATGAGACCCATAATGACATACACCGCCGAGACCTAACCCGACACGGCTAAAACAAAAAGGTTACAGGAAACAGGAAACAGGATAAATGAAAACAAAATTGCCGGGTAAACATTACAAGACACAGAGCGGAGTGAAAATATTAGTGCATAGTAAATTTATCAATGAATGGGTACTGAACAGGAATGGAACGTGTATGTGCACGTTACATTCCTGTTCAGTTCTCCATTCCCTGTTTCCTGCCGAATAAATGGAGAAAGACTAGTAAAAGTAACAAGGAACAAATCACCGTCGAGACACGATGCATAGGAAGACCGAGAAAATGTTGAAGCGCCAACATCACGGAGACTGAGGACATAGGGACGAAGAAAGAACAGGCAACATACCTAAATTAAAGAAAGAACAGGCAACATACCTAAAATAAAGAGGAAGAATTAAAAAAAATATGTCAAAACTCAGCTCAGTGTCCGAGTGGTTAGAGGCGTCTCGTACTAAGCATTGAGTTTTGACCGAGAAAATGTTGAAGCGCCAACATCACGGAAACTGAGGACTAGGGACGAAGAAAGAACAGGCAACATACCTAAATTAAAGAAAGAACAGGCAACATACCTAAATTAAAGAGGAAGAATAAAAAAAAAATATGTCACCACTCAGCTCAGTGGCCGAGTGGTTAGAGACGTCTCGTACTAAGCATTGAGTTTGAATCCCATGGGGAGAATTTTCGCGAATCACCTTTCATAGTTTTTCCGAGGATTTCTGTTCTTTGTAAGTTAAGGTTTACCTTAACCGGGTGACTAAACTCCTCTGAGCTTCTCCCTTGACCGGCGGAAAAGCCTGACGATTTATAGCCCTATAAAGACCCAAGGCAACATATAAAAAACCCGATAAAGTTTTTTTATATGTTGCCTTACATTGCCGTTGTTATTTGCAATATAACTTGATATTTAATGTATCGGTAACGGCACTCTGTTAGGTATTTTATCTACTTTGTGGGGACTGTGCGGAGAGTGTATTCATGCCGTTATTAGCAACGTTCTAATTACAGTCCTTCTAAAAGACGTAAATGAAATTCGATAATTATGTTAACTTACTACATTTTTTCATCTTCATTTTAACCATAATATCCTGAACTTTATCCACTTGTGTTTCTAAAGCTGGAAAATTTGTAACCGTGGCATTCATATCTCCCCACACCGGCGTAACATTCTGTATAACAATAGTTTTCGTAGCAACTGTAAATTAATATTTATAAGCCACAAGTCATCAAAATAAAAATTATTGACCTGTCCTCACCGGAACTCCGTAAAACTCTAGACGTGCGTTCTGTGTTATAAAATCAGAATCAAAATGATCTCTTAGCGATTCACCCGGCAACTCAGTAAATTCTGAATCACTAGTAAAATTACTAGCTTCAAATGGGGGTGGTGTAGCCTCTCCACACATTCTTGTGTAAATTGTATTTAAATAATCGGTTATATTATCGAAATTAGTTGGAGAATCGTAGTAGTGGAAATTATTGTTTGCCATATCCACTTCACTCTAAAAACATAAGTCTAAATTTCGTGGAAATTAACTGTCCATTGACCAAAATTGTAAAGTATTTAAGTTAAAACCAAGAAAAATACTTTAGTTGTTAAATGTAAAAATGAAGACCATGAAAGTCAATTAAAAATTTTAATTTCGAAAGAATTCACCATAGTATTAATAATATACCGCGTGAGTTTATTAATCAGAAATTTTCTATATCTCAAAAAAAACGCCCTCTACGATCAAAATTGCAGGATCAAAATTGAATAATTCCGAGTGGGAATTACATTAGTTTTAAAATTAGTTTCCGATCCCTAGTAACTTTAAAATCTTAAATGAACCCCATTTTTTTATTGAAACATATTTTTCGATTCATGATATATGGCGCTGTAATGGACAAAATTCAATTTGCTTTTTTTAATTATTTTTTTATAAAAAAGAGGGAATTACATTAGTTTTAAAATTAGTTTCCCAACCCTAGGGATTGGGGGTGGAGAGGGGGTTAAAATTAGTTTCCCACCCCTAGTAACTTTAAAATCTTAAATGAACCCCCATTTTTTTATTGAAACATATTTTTCGATTCATGATATATGGCGCTGTAATGGACAACATTCAATTTGTTTTTTAAATTATTTTTTATAAAAAAGTGGGAATTACATTAGTTTTAAAATTAGTTTCCCACCCCCAGGGACTGGGGGTGGAGAGGGGGTAGCTTTAAAATTTTCAACGGGAACCCCCATTGTTTTATTGCGGATTCGAAGTCTATGGCTAAAAGTACGTAGGATTTGTTACATATTTTTCGATTCATGATATATGGCGCTGTAATCGACAAAATTCAATTTTCTTTTTTTATTTATTTTTTGTACTTTCAATTAAAGTAAGTGCTCAAAATTATGACCTTCGACTTCAATACACTTATTAATCCGCAAATAAAAAGACTACTCTTCTATCTATGGTTGCTGGACCGGCGGAGCTGGTCTCGGTAAATTGGCCTGCTAGATCACCAGATCTAATTTATTTTTGTCATCTCAAAGACAAAGTTTTCAAAGAAAAACCAACAACACGTGAGAATATAATTGGCCGATTTAGGGATGCTTGTGCCGAAATTCGACTCAATTGTGTAGTCATTTATCTTTTAATGCTAATGTAATTCCCACTCGGAATGATTCAATTTTGATTACTGACCTATTTTTCGTGATATTTGAAAATTTCAGGTTAAAAAACTCATCCGGTATAATACTATTAATTCTTAAATGTATTATAGAAAAGGTTAAATTGAGTAGTAATGCCCCTGGTAATGCCAAGGATCTAATGCGGGCCGGAATATAAACAGAAGGCGGGCCGGATTTGGCCGCGGCTGTAGTTTGCCTACCCCTGCTCTAGTATATTCTATTAAAGTATTATATAACATGGCATCACGTTAAATTCACACCTGCAACATCAATTTATAAACAAACATGATAGATACTAACATTATATGGAGGTATATGTTCCACTTCTTGTTCTGGATCAACATCATACAAGTTATAATCAAACTCATAAATCATCTGCGGCGGCCACATTATATCTTCCCCCTCATTATTCGCATCTTTTGGTAATTTTATACGGACGAAAATATTTTCCGAAGCACACAAAACTGAAACTGTTAAATCTTCCGATGAGTAATCCCCATACAAATCCTGATTGCTATTCTCCATATAACAAGGTATGAAAATTTCATCCAAAACGCCGACGATTAGTGGCGTTATATGTAAGCTAACCCGAAAAATAGTATCAGCTGCTAAGTACCCGGCATTAGGAACAATTTCAATCGTTGCTAACTCTTCTTTATCGCCATACGGTTCTCCAAATCGAAAGTTCGTGTTTAGTGGCGATTTGTTATGTATACATAGGGTATATGTGGATCGTATATTTATAAAAAGTAGTTCATCTGGGCAGAGAATTGGGCATCGGCTCATTGGAGTGTGGATGTATACTTGAAGGTCTACTGATTGGTACTTTATTTCGCATGAGCTTTCTAAATTACGTTCGTCACCGTTAATGGTGTATAGATATAATGTTGATACCCAATCTACTTTTACCTGTAAGTAACTTTTGTGATTATATGATTGATAAATTCATCAATAATACTAAATGGAAGTAACATTTATGTAAATTAAAATGTAGATATCCATTGATGTATTAGTTTCAAATGAAAATTATTTTAACGAATTTAAAAAAAAAATCATACAATGGCGAATTTTATCTTGGTTGGTTTCCTATTCCCTTTTAAATCAAATAAACATGTGTTTGGCATATTACCAGATCTAGTAGCTATTTTAGCTACGAAATATTGGAGAAGGAAGTAAAGTGTATTCCAACTAAAATAGCGTTTTATTGCTGCACTACCCTAATAAGCAACATAGTTTTCTATTTTGAATTATATATATATAAATATATATATATATATATATATATATATAAATATATATATATATATATATATATATATATATATATATATGTATATTAAGTACTAAAAAAATGAAGAGCGAAGGGATCATGTTATTAACCCCACATTCTGTGAGTGGTTAAAAATTATTCCATGGTTCTTATATTTTTTACCAACTATGTTTTCAGTAACCTGAAGAAGAGCAGAATTTTGCTCGAAACGTTGTATAGAATAAAGGCATTTTATAATTTAGACATTCTGATAACAATGTTTTGAACTATAAATCTTAGGAATATTAGATGGTTAGGACGATTAAACTTAGAACAATAGTAGTAGTAATTACTATATTTGTTACAATTTGAAACTGGCTAGCGACCTACGGGTCCTTCTGCTGTTTAGTGCATGCGTATGTGACTGTTAGGAACGGAGAACATTATTGCAGGGACATTTTATATGTAACAAATTGTAGATACTTTTGTAGGAGAAACATTTATTTATTTATACCTAACTGTTTACCGTTAGGTGTATGGGATAGTTGTGGATAGTTGGCTGGAGGGTAGCATAGCTACAGACACTACAAGCCCCAAAATGGTCCGATAGTGAAACCTTCTTTTCCTTGGTGTAAGAAAATATATATATATATATATATACATAGACAGGGCGGAGCTATAAGTTTTGAAAAATTGAAATATTGGAGATCACTAAAGGGTGATAAAACTTCCATGCAACGTGGAGTTTTTTTAAGGAATGTCCACCCCAACATTTTTAAATAGCAACCCCTATCGAGATTCACCTTATTTTATTGGTAATTAAAAAATAATCACGTCCCCATAAACCAAAACCCGATATCTTAATTCTTCTATTATTCTGCCCTCATATGTTTTCCTAGGCCTTCCTCTGTAGTTTTTCCTTTTCTATTACTCTACTTTCCTTATTATTCCTTTGGCATTCGGAATGTGAATCCTAACCAGCGTGTTTTGTCTGAAGTTTCGTGGCTTACTTTGCCCATTTTGTCATGTTTTCAATTTTCTTGAAAATCGCATTTGCATGGCATTTATCTGTGTTTTGTATCTTTCTATCATGTTCTAGGACTCGCTGCATATTATTGTAGATCTTATTACTTTTCTTACTATATCTTATTTTATGGTTTTCGGTATGTCTTCCTTCTAAAGAACGTCTTGTTCGTCATATTAAATATTTTCCCTGTCTTTTTTCCAATCTCGTTTACCTCCTTGTCTATTTTTGCATGTCCTTCCATTATCGTTCTTAGGTACTTTCTACTTATTCTATTTATCTTCCATTTAATGTTATTTTATGGGTTTTGTTTTCTCTGGATATTCTCATGCTGTTGATTATTTTCTATGTTTATGTTGTTGTTGATTTTTATTAATTCTTTGTTTATTATTCAATAATAATAATAATAACCTTTATTAAACGAGACTGACCCTTGAAAATATAATAAAATACAACATATATACATATATACCTTACATGACTAACATAAGATTAAAAATAAATCTTGTAATTCACATTCAATTTAGGTTTAACACGATAATACTCTTTTTAAAACGTGTTAAATGATCCGAGAATATTGAGATGTTTGAATCACTTAAAGTGATATTTGCTATCCTCATTAACCTCGATAATGGATTATTTATATATTATGCTGTAGGTCTTCCTCTGATTCTACAAATATCGCTATGTCCTCTGCTAACATTATTTCTGATATCTGTTTTTTTTTTGTTTCATGTTCCAGTATCCCATGTTTATCGTCTTCTTATCTTTCTTCTTCTTTCAGTGATCCATCCAATACTATTGAAAATCGCAGCGGGCTCATGACATATCATTATTTAACACCTATTATTGTTGTGAACTCCTCATTGATTGTTCTTATTATATTTTTTATTGTTTTTGAATATGGCTTTTATTATTTCTATTCCTCTACTTAATTCTCTCTTTTCTAGTTCCTTCTATATGTCTTCCCTTCTCACTCTGTCAAAAGCCTTTTCTAGGTCTATGAAGCATACATTTCTATTTTTATTCATAAATTTTTCACTGATTTGCCTTATCAATAATATTAGGTGCTGGGCGCTTCTTCCTCTTGTGAATCCGCTTTGAATATCGCATATGGTCTCCTCGATCTTGTTTCTTATTCTTTTCTTCCTGATTCTTACCAGTATTTTTCCTAGTATGTTGGTTTGCGTGATTTCTCTATAGTTATCGCAGTTTCTCTTGCCTCCCTTTTTCTGGATGGGTAATATAATTAATGTGTTCCATTCTTACCAGTATTTTTCCTAGTATGTTGGTCAGCGTGATTCCTCTATAGTTATTGCAGTTTCTCTTGTCTCCCTTTTCTGGATGGGTAATATAGTTAATGTGTTCCATTCTCTTGGTATTTTAATTGTTTTTATTATCATTAAGTAGTTGAGTTAGCTATTATATTCCTCTTTTTCCGACATGTTTTATGATTGTATTTGTCGGGCGCTTTGCTTTATTTTATCTTTTTCATACTTTCTACTATTTCGTTTTCTTCATTCCTTTCTACATCGCGTATTTTTCTAGTTACTCTTGTGATATTGATATTATGCCTGTTGTTATTTGTGTTAGTTCTTGAAAGTCTTGTCTCCATCCTTCCTTGATTTTATCCTTTTTGTTATTACGTTTCCTTGTCTTTTACATTAGCCAAATTATCATTACCTCTCATTCTTCCTTTTCGTTTCTTCTAGTATCCTCGTCTTTGATTCTTCCTGTAGTTTTCTGTCATCTTCTTTCTTTTATAAGAAACATATGACAGACAATTTATGATTTATTTTCAATAATCCCAAAGTTATCTCTGGAAAATTATACAGCCCTCGATAGTACGATTCGAGGGCTGTATAATTTTTTCATTAATTAATTATATTATTATAAATGCACATACTGCTGCAACGCGACCGCTAGTATAAGGGTATAAGTTCTAGTCTTTTCGGAGATGACTCAGCCGCATTACTCAACTCCGCGAACGAGCCGGCGCAGCTCGCTCAGTAATGTTCGGACACCGCACTGTCTGCACGCGTTTAACATCGTCCCGCCGAATTCGGTCTACATACGTGAAATTAGTGTAGTAAACCAGTGTGATAATTGAAAAGTGACACCTAAAGTTTTCAGTGAGTGCTTAGTGATAGTGAACAGTTGCAGGTGCAGACGTATTTCGTGTGCTCATGGATCCCGTGGATAATGACGACGTGAGTTTTTTATAACACACTTTTTTTTTATTCAATCACATACGTATGTACGTGCAGATTTACTATTGACAATTGATGTGTAATACGAACCGACAACATATCGTAAATTTTTATTTTACACGCATTTTATTTCCATATCCACTAGATGACTAACCTAATCGTCAAATGAGTATCGTATGCAATGCAAATTGTAAATTCACTCCAGATAATTCGCAACTGATAACTGGCTATCGATATTCGGTCCTTCTGCCGTGTGTTAGTGTGTGTGAGTGTTAGTCTTGCTACTTCAGAAAATCACCAGGGGCGTTAATTGTATCCCAACAACAAATAGATAATTTGTATTTGATTCTATGTACGTAGATATTTTTTATTGTTACACAAATACTGCCATATGATTCACCAGTTCGAGGTTTTTTAACATGCGATTAAGTGCCCGCGCGGCACACTCTTCGTGTTTTATACAATGAATGAATCATGAATGTAGTCAACTAAGGTGGAATATCATATAGGCACCTTACACGGTCAATAATACTGTCAATCGTAGTACCAGTAGTACTGTCAATTCAATCCTCCTTTTATATTTATCAAGTAATCAATTATTCAGATAAATATCAGTATACGCTTCATTCCATCATTACCATACTTACACGATCAGTAATACAGTCAATATTTTAGAATAATTAAAATTTTAAACATGTTACTACAGTTATAAAAATAATATTAACAGTATTATTGACCGTGTAAGGTGTCTTATAAGGCACCTTACACGATCAATATTACTGTCATTATTTTAGAATAATGACAGTATTACTGTATGATAATGTTTAAAATGTTTATTATTCCAAAATGTTGCCAGTATTACTCATCGTGTAAGGTATAGTAATGATGTAATGAAGAGAATACTGATATTTATCTGAATAATTGATTACTTGATAAATATAAAAGGAGGATTGAATTGACAGTACTACGATTGACAGTATTATTGACCGTGTAAGGTGCCTTTATGATTATAATGTGAGGAGGATTGAAGCAAATATTGACAGTACTACGATTGACAGTATTATTGACCGTGTAAGGTGCCTTTATGATAACAATGTGAGTTTTCATAAACATTATGTTCTTGATTGAAACATATTTGCAGTTTCATTATTATACAGATGTACTATGGTCTTCTTTTTTCTCCTGTGCCTTCTCCTCAAAGGAGTACATATGGTCGCCAAATGTACTCGTCCCGTCTTGTGCGAGCCATATTAATGTAGGAACATGCTTGATTTCGAACCATTCTCAAATATATAGTAACCAGGAAAACTTCTTCCTTCCAACTCCGCGTTTTCCCTATATTTTCTCTTCCATGATTATTAAGTATACGAATTAATATTTGTTATTTCAGAAGATTTATCCCCTTTTCTGTGTTTCACCATCGCGAGCAGTTCCCTATCCTTCTCCATTCGCCTGAGTACTTTCTGAGTACTTTTTTGATTGTTACCCAGGGAATTTTCAACTTCCTCTGGTACAGCCACACTCTAAAGGCTTAAAGTTTCTTCATAGAAGATGATAATTTCAATATCTACTCGACTCCATACAATAAAATCAAGAAAACGTAACATTTAACGGTTTTCTATATCCAGTGAAAGGTACTTGTTACATAAGAGCCGGAGTTTTTGAAAGATGTTTCTATTTCAATTCGTGCTTTAATATCACTTTCTGGATCCCATTGTTCAATGAGCCGAGATATTTGAATGCAACTATTCAAATATCTAGGCTCATTGAACAATGGGATCGAGAAAGTGATATTAAATCACGAATTGAAATAGAAACATCTTTCAAAAATTCCGGCTCTTATGTTCGAATGGTTCACCATTAATGGTTTTAATACAGCATTGATTGCGACGTGATTCTTATTAATATGACATAAATATAGCTCTTTTAAGACAAAAATGTTGGGATTTAGAGCATTTATAGCTGCTTTACTGCCTGCAAGAATTTGGATATATTTCTAATTTAATATGAAAATATCAAATGCCCCAAAATAGTTTAATCCGGACCATATATACCGCGTTTCTACAGAATTTTATACATTTGTTTGTTGCGACTTCTAATTGATATCGTTTTCCTTGAAAATAAGGGTTTTAGCACCCTCTATGAAACTATGTTAATATACATTAAAGTTTTTTGTGTCGTATTAATGACAAAAACCAGTGTCATTAATACGACACAAAAAACGTTAATGTATATTAACATAGTTTCATAGAGGGTGCTATGTTTGCCTTGTTTCCAAGGAAAACGATAACATAATGCGGTGGTTTATATCAATTAGAAGTCGCAACAAACTTTCTTTATGTATACAATTCTGTAGAACCGTATTTTTCTAGAAAACCAGGACTATATTGTACCCAATTTATTTTTTAATTGCCATTAAAATATCTGGAACATTTTTTAATGGCAATTAAAAAATAAATTGGGTACAATATAGTCCTGGTTTTCTAGAAAAATACGGCTCTACAGAATTGTATACATAAAGAAAGTTCGTTGCGACTTCTAATTGATATAAACCACCGCATTATGTTATCGTTTTCCTATCCTGTCAATTTAGCCCTAGTTTTCTAGGAAGCGGTGCCGACAAAATAGGCCTTTATCGACGTTATTTTGACGTCAAAATAAAGTGTTACGTGTATTTAAATAAGTATGATAACTAACAGCGCTATGTATGTATACAGCGCTGTGAGTTACTATACTTACATACGTAAAGTAATGGGAAAAAGTCATGAATTACAGTAGAATATCGTGAGTTTTCAACTACATATACTTAAAAAGTTTCTTGTAATATGTAAATGACGTCAATAACGCCCGCTTTTATCAACACCGCTTCCTCGGAAACCAGGACCATACTGATTGACTTGTAGGACATTTTTTTAAATTTTTATATATAAATTATATGTACGTACAGTTACTTTAATAATATAATGCAATTCCAAATCTCCTGACTTGAAATGAATCACTTCCAAGTCTGTCTCGTTTTTAATCATCGTTTTATCATCATGTACCTCCCATAGATCCCAATTTACTCGTTTACAATTTTCATTTCTAATGTTGATAATTTTCTTATACGTGTTACCAGTTTGCAACACACCAAAATCCAAACAAGGTTGGATTATCTTCAACAAAGATCGCTTCACTGAAGCTGACACGACTAGAGTCTTCTTATAGATATTATTGACTATCAACCTACATAAATAAAAAATATATGAGTCGTCTAGTTATAAAAGAAGTTATCTCCAAAAAGAAAAAGAAAAAAACAGCCTATATAAATAAAATTATATATATCTAGTCTAAAACTAGATGTCTTCTATAATTTTAATTATAAGTCTCAAAAGGAAAACAAATACGCAACGATATAATACACATTGAAATTGAAAAAGTCCACCCTATTTTGGCGACATTGGTGTTTGTATACATCTACGTTATGTCTTTAATATAGCAAACAAACTTACAAATACAAATAAATTACATATTCTATTCCGCGAGTCACTAAAAGGCACGGTCAGTAATACTGCCATTATTCTAAAATATTGACAGTTTTACTGATCGTGCAAGGTATAATAATGATGAAATGAAGAGAATACTTATGTTTATCCGGATAATTGATTGGTTGATAAATATTGAAGGGGAATTGAAGCAAATACTGACTGACTGTACTAGGAATGACAGTATTATTGACAGTGTAAGGTCCTTTTATAAAATCAATGACAGTTTTTCTTCTAATATTGTAGACTTCCATCTATTTCCACGTCTAAAATTTTCCTCGGGGGAAAAGGATTTTCCCCGGAAGAAGAAGTAAAAGCAACGACAATTTTGGGGGACAAGAATGTTCGATTCTTGAAGTCTTCCAAAATTGTCGTGAGGGCATAATGGCTTTGTAACATAGTTGGATGAAGTGTATTCAACTTAAGTGAGATTATGTTGAAAAATAAAACATATTTGAAAAAAATATTTTCTCATTTTCCCTTTCTTTTCAAAGCACACTCGTAGTCTGACTAATTTAATTTATCAAGTGATTTTACTCACTCTATAGTTTCTTTAATGTCGGTGTATCCTCGGTTGATTACTTTTAGCACGCAGGTTGCAAATTCATTTTCCCTCGGCCGCAACTCCTTTGGTTCTATTTGTACGGCATCACTATTTATATTCCAAATACAATCGTACAACTCACTGTTATCAAACGTGTAAATTCGAAAACATAGATTTATGTCGACTTCTTCATCAAGACTACAAAAGTTAGAATATTTATTTAAGAAACGGTAATCTAGTAATAGCGTGTAAGGTATGGGATGCGTGTGTGATATCAATATTGTTGTATGGAATGGAAATTTGGGGATTTCAAGTGAAATTTAATATCACGGCTGATTCTTTCTGCTAGGACTCGAAAGGACTATGCTCCTGCAGGAAACGAGTCGGATAAGCATATGGTGGGAACCCACCTACCTTATTAATTTAAAATTATTTGTCTAGTTTCTAATAAAAGCTCAATGCTAATATTTTATAAATAATTGAAAATTTTGATTTTTTGTTCTTGTGAATTCGAATTGCCCTAGCAAATGGGAGTCTTGTATAGTAGTGAAGTTAGAGGGAAGCGTGAGGTGCATGAGGTGCGTGAGGTGCGTGAGGTGCGTGAGGTGCGTGAGGTGCGTGAGGTGCGTGAGGTGCGTGAGGTGCGTGAGGTGCGTGAGGTGCGTGAGGTGCGTGAGGTGCGTGAGGTGCGTGAGGTGCGTGAGGTGCGAGAGGTGCGTCTTGTGTGAATGAGATGTAGGACTAGGGTAAAATGCAGATGAAAAAATGATAAAAGACATATGTATGAAAAAATGGATACGTCTGAGATATGGGTAGATGAACAGCTGAGAGGTATGGGCAGTTTATAAACTGAAGTCATTGAGAGAACGAGGAATGTTGACTGGCAAGTCAGGAGAGATTGACTGATACCTCGTACAACCCTGGTTATGTGTGAATGTGAAGCCCCCGAGCTACATAACCCGGATAGGGTGGAGCTAGGAGGACAACAGTCGTGATGCGGTTTCGGATGATAGAGGAAGGAATGTGTGGATGCGGCAGTGTAGTAAGGGGGGCGACATGGATTGGCACCTCGGCAACGAATGTGAGGGAGTGACAGTAGAGTGGGTGGGGGATCGCAGAAAGGTTAGTGAATAGTTAAGAGAGGATAGAAAATGCTTGAACATATGAGTGAAAGTAGAGTGGGTGCAGGGTTGCAGAAAGGTTAGTGAATCGGTAGAGAGAATGGAAAAGGCATGAAAGTCTGCAAAATACTGGCGAGGAAAAGAAAGTGGATGAGTGGATAGTGCAAATAGATGGTGTATATTTCAATTGTATTCGAGTTTTTTTATGCAATGTTTATGCCAAAAACAGTTTTTGTTTATTTATTTTTATTTAAGAAACAATGATTAGTATATACTTACACCATTTCATGATCAATTAAAATTGGATCAGGAATAATTTCAATTATTACTTCTTCGATGCGGCAAACAATATCAAACTGCGCGACGAGTATATCGTAATACTAAATATGAAGATTGGTATAATACAAGTTTTTGATGGAAAATTCAATGCGAACTTACGCAAGTTTCTTCATTCTGCACCAAAATAAACTTTGATTGATCTGGTATGGCTTTTCTATGTATGCGTTGTGCGTAGAGACTAATAAAAAAGAATAATAAAAAATATATAAATATTAGATTGTTAAGGCATCAACTTGTATATGTGATAATTCATATTAAAGGATAAATAACACGATTTTTTACTTTGTTTTTTTTATCACACTTCAGTTACACTTAACAACTAGTTTCGGCTAAACTCTAGCCAAATGGCTAGAGCTTAGCCGAAACTATTTGCAAAGTGTAACTGAAGTGTTATAAAAAACAAAGTAAAAAATTGTTTTATTTATCCTTTAAAAAATATATATTTAGCCTGTATATAAATAAAATATATAATATAAATTTAAATATCTCAGAGGCAATGAGAAATGGAAGTGAAGAACAAAATCACGTAATTATCGATAATGATAGGTCTAATTATATTTGTTTCTATTCCTCATTTTACCGACGTCGTATCTCTGAACATTAGCAACATCCCCATACTTGAAATATCCTGTATAATGTACTAAAAAGTTACAAACTGAAATTATAAACTTTTAATGACTTCCATTAGGTGAATGATGACAAATATTTAAATCTAAATTATATATATATATATATATATATATATATATATATATATATATACAATGCGTTCCAAAAGTAACGATAACAATTTAGTTGTTCTGACTACAGAGGTCATTACTTCTGACATCTGAAAGAAAATTATGAAATGACAGTAGTGTTATGTTTAAAATTATTATTTTATTTATTTATAGGTAATATCAAATAATCAATATACATTTGAAGTAAAGAGCAATTCTATTATAAAGAGATTTGTAAATATAAAGGCAATAACACAGACGACTTATCTATAATATTGGTGGATACAAGTGTATATTGTATCATTTTAGTTTTAAAACTGACATATCAATTGACATAAGTCATAAATTATGTCAATTGATATGTTTAGTTTGAAAACTAAAATGATACAATATACATGTTGCCAGACTTAATTCATGCTCTTTTACACTGTATAGAAAGTGCCATCTATTGAATTAACAATTAAAGTTGATCGTTACTTTTGTGACATTTTGTATGAAATAAATCAGACATATTTATTTATTAGTACTAACTGATACTTTTTGAAACTGACACCAAGGCTTGAAACTTGACTATTAGGTTTACATGCAGGATTTAAAACTTAACTACAATGCATATATAAGTGTGAACCCACCTCTTAGCAATCTACATATCTAGATTTCGATCTTATTAGATCTCGTCAGTGTAGCTGCCGCCAGATGGCGTTTAACTTCCCTCTTCGAGGGGAAGTTGTACTATTTTTAACTACAAGGTTTGAATCTTGATTTACAGCGTATGTGTCCGAATAATAGAAAGTAATATTTTCTACCTTAACTGCATCCTGTAATAACCAAAATCTGTAGAATCAGGCGTTACACCAATTTCAAATTCCGTAGTGCTATATGCTTTAAAAATTGACTGTCGATGTTTCTGAACTGAAACGCACTCATGATTCATATCGTATATATCTGCACAGTCCAATCCAATCGATAAACTGGTTTCTTTTTTCCAGTAATAACGAATATCGAGCAAACTAAAAAAATCGCGTAGTAACTAAATAGCTTTAAAACAAAATTCTGCAACCATACCAGTTGTTAGTTACTGACATAAACCTAGTATTGGTCTCGCATGGTCTACATATGCCATAATAAAGTATATATTTTCCATAAACCTTAACTGGTTCCTTTTTAACACCATCCTCCCCAGTGTCTATTGCTATCCGTCCGAGATAATCTAATATGGCTTCAGTAGTCGGCACAGGCACTAGATCTTTATTTGTTTCCTGTACATTGTCTTCGGATGTGCTAGCACTGCCAATACCTTCACCCGATAAAATCTCCCAGGGATCATTATAACCCGATACTAACTGATTATTTCGCATATAAATACATTTTACTGACGATTCGTACATATGCAAGTCGGTTGAACTCAATTTTTCCGGACATACTAAATTTCTTAATTGTCCAATAGATAACAACTACAAATTCGTATATTATGTTAATATATAATAATAATAATATTTTCGGCCAAAGACAAAAGGTTCATTTAAAACAGGTTTTAATCAATAGCAGCACAGTTTTTGGTATGAATGAGGGAAAAGATTCGAGGGTGAATTTTTTATTAAAAAGAGTATTTGTGGGATGTATGTGTGAGGAGTATAATTATGTACAGTGCTAAAATATGGGGTGGCAAGGTATCGAGAAGATTCAAGTGTATTGGTTGACGCGAATTCTTGGACTAAAAAACACTGCTAGCTATGTATTGAAGCAATAGGCGAATGCGGCAATGCTTGGAATGTATGCCTGGAGTATGTTAGCAAAGTATGACAGAAAGGTGTATGATATAAATGATGTTTCCGCCATAATACCGGCCAAACAAATGGTTGAATCTTCGCGGAATCTGCATTCACATTTTATATATAAAGAAGAAGATATCTTCTTCTAATAATCATTAAAAACTAACTGTTTCCTTTATAGTTAGAATATTTAGACAGATTTTCAATATGTGTAATTGTTGTTATTTTTTATGTAATAAGTTACAAGTAAAAGAAATGTGTATTTCATCACTTTGAGTGAATGCATGATTTTAAAATAGACCCAGACCTGTATTGTAATACAACACCCAATTAAAATGTATTGGGTGTTGTATTACACTACAGGTCTGGGTCTATTTTATAATCAAGAACTAAGGAAAATTTTGAATAAACCTTTAAAAAGTTTCGATTTCTGCCTAAAGTAAGTGAAATTCGCGTTCCATGTCGGTTCAAAAACCTCGTTTCGGTAGGATACTATTGCGTTGAACTATATAAAAGGTACAAACCTCGCTGTCAACAATTTTCAAACAATACTCATCGTAAACTATACAATCCGCCAGAATGTCAATAATTTCAAAAGTAACGTTATTACATATCAAATAAACCGTTTCGATATTAAGTCCTTCATATTCGCCATAAAATTCAATCAGCACCATCATGTAGTCTTGCTCATCAATCTCAAAATAGGCTGGGTGTATTATAAATGGCCCGACTTCTAATTCTAAAGTGTCGTGTAAACTCTAGAAATAATTATTTATTAAAGGATAAATAAAACGATTTTTTTACTTTGTTTTTTATCACACTTCAGTTACACTTTGCAACTAGTTTCGGCTAAGCTCCTCCGGTGAATTAATTATTATATTATGATAACAAATTTATAAATTAAGTGGACATATATTTATTTTAAAATATTAGCTATATGTTTTTATTTTCGGCATAATAAATTAACTTTGTTTGATTAATTACTAACTAAAATTTATAACAAATTAAACTATCCAGAAAGTTAGAATTCAAACAATCTACAAAATACTTGATGATTATTATGGGAGACAATCGACATAGTACTTTGTCAATTAATATTAATTAAATAACGTGTCATAAAGGCACCTTACACGGTCAATAATACTGTCGATCCTAGTACTGTCAATATTTACTTCAATCCTCCTTTTATATTTATTAAGTAATCAATTATCCGGATATAGATCAGTATTCTCTTAATTACATCATTAATATACATTACACGATGAGTAATACGGGCAATATTTTAGAATAATGAACATTTTAAACATATTATCGTACAGTAGTTCTGTCATTATTCTAAAATATTGACAGTAATATTGATCGTGTAAGGTGCCTTTTAAGGTGAAGGAAGAACTACTAGATTTAGAAAAGTAATTTATCAGTATCAGTTATGGCACAATTAACCGATGTATAAAGTAAAATATTGTTTCGTTAATATGAATACTATTCCAATTATTAGACCGAAGGAATATAAAGAAAAAGAAAGAAAGAAAACAAAAGCTCATGGTCGAAAAGTATTGTTCATTACAATAATATGTTTTTTATTACATCTAAGAATAAACAATATAAAGTTATAATCTTTAATAAATATTTATCAAGCAAAGAAAATTATGTAACGCCAAAGGGGAAAACTTGAAGTATGTGACATCTAATCTAAAAGCAGTATTGTATAACGTACATTTTCGGTACTCACTCCCACCCATACAAAGGCATATTTTATAACTTTTGCCTTATTAACTTCAATAGTCTCAATTGTCTAGTTTCTAATAAATGCTCAATGCTAATATTTTATAAATAACTGTTTGGAATTTTTAATTTTTTTTCGCGTGAATTCGAATCGCCCTATGAAAGATAGGCAAAAGATAATAAAATTATTGCTGTTAAAAACTGAATAAATAAGTTTTTAATCAAATAAAATTGTGCAGTTTTTTGTGGCACAGAATAATATTCGAATGTTCAGTTTCGGTGTCATATTGTTATGGTTTCGGCTATAATGACAGAACTATCGCCATAGACATATTATTAAGCAGTATCTTTCAAAGCAAACAAATTTTATCAACTTGAACTTTATAGTATACAATGTTTGCCCCTTCATTGTCTAGTTTCATTTAAAAACTCAATATACTATCATAATCGCAGATTCCTAATAGTAAAGCCATGCCCCTTAATTTGTCCTTTTTGTCGAATTTTACTAGTTCTAAAGAACATCTATATGGCCACCAGTTTTCTCCTAATGTTTCCTGAAATTGTTGACTCCATCTGAAGCAAACTTATTATTTTGAGATTCCTTTATCTAGTTGGTCACTCAGTACTATATTAATCGATTTTACCAGCGTAATTCATATACATAAAACTAACTTACCGTTATTGTACCATTTATCCAGTTTTCTTCCGATACGAAAAAAAATTTACCATGCCCCCCAGTATTTTTAATAATTAAAGTCAATTGCAACTGCTCTCCAAGAAAACACCCTTCGCAATCAATATCACAATTCAAGGCTATCGATCTGGCCACATCATATTGTGGCTGGGCTATTGACGGAAAACTCTTCTTCACAATGAACATGAATAAATTTGGGGCGTTTCTGTATGAGACTACAGCAACTTCAATGCGCTGCCCTGTCAATTTGATCAATATTACTGATTATACTTTTGCAGATTTTACTATGGTAACCTTTAGAAGAAAACTGAATGCTATCCTGCACATCCAAATAGATATCAGTTTTGAAAATAACTGTGAATACTACGTACATTCCAGAAGATATTTTATTTTTACACGCCGTGTCATTAAACTCCAGCTGGAAATACTTGGTTTTCGGAACAGATACTATTTGAAATGTTCCTGAGTTACGAGAAATATTTTGCAGCTTGAACTTTTTCTGTACTTAAATTAGAATACAAACAAATTAGTTATGATGATGAAATCAGACTGGGTTGTATAATCAGGTTAATTTCATAATTGGACGCCTGTCTGCAGAAAGAAACCAATCCACCTGATGTAAAAGCTGAGAAAACAGATTTATATAAATTTAAAATTATCTATCTGAGGTTAATTTTGGACTTCTAGAACTTTAGAGCTATATTTTCTTATTTCGTTAAGTTAAATTATTTACTTTATCTATTTATCTCAGGTTAATTTTGGACTTCTAGAGCTTTAAAGCTATATTTATTTATTTCGTTACGTTAAATTGTTGAGTATACAGGTAACATATTTTATGGATTGGTTCCTTTCTGCAGAAAGACGTCCAATTAAAATCATTTCCTAATCATTCATTAAATAAATAAAAACTTCTATCTTTATCGGGCTATCAGCCGTGAGGCTTTTCCGCCGGTCAAGGGAGAACCACTCGACTACTGAGCTGGGTTTAATTAAATATTAACAGGGAGTTTAATTTAATCTGCTTTTATACAACCCAGCTATTTGTCTGCTGAGTACACTTGCCTTGTACGTTTTATTAAGCTCATAATTCTCAAATATGATTTTGTATGCAGAGGGTCGAAAATTATCTTCCACATGAGTATCTGATGTGGTAGGTTTGAATTTCACAGTCCTATTTGCCTGTATTTGTATCTTTTCTGCTTTTAGTTTGCTTGGGATTAAATCCAGTTCGGAGGTGCATGAAATACAATCGTGCGGACGTGGGTTTATTTTAAAATCTGAAAAGATAGAATAGACAGTTATTAATATCGTCGACATATCTTAAAAGACTAATAATATTGTACTCATAACTATGTATTAAAACATTCTTGAATATACGCGTTATATAAACTAATATGATGCTGCACATTACTTTATCAAACGTATCATTAAAGTAGAAACAAGGCTATTAATATATGTGTATAGTATGAGTATTACCATACTATACACATACATTAATACACAGCAGAAGGACCCGTAGGTTGATAGCCAATTACAAATTGTAACAATTCAGTAACTACTGCTATTACTTTATCCAAACTTTGTATTATAAAGGCACCTTACACGATCAATATTACTGTCAATATTTTAGAATAATGACAGTATTACTCTACGATAATATGTTTAAAATGTTCCTTATTCTAAAATGTTGCCAGTATTACTCATCGTGTAAAGTATAGTAATGATGTAATGAAGAGAATACTGATCTTTATCCGGATAATTGATTACTTGATAAATAAAAAAGGAGGATTGAAGCAAATATTAAAAGTACTAGGATTGACAGTATTATTGACCGTGTAAGGTGCCTTATAAAGGCACCTTACACGATCAATATTAATGTCAATATTTTAGAATAATGACAGTATTACTGTGCAATAATATCTTTAAAATGTTCATTATTCTAAAATATAGACATTATTACTTATCGTGTAAGGTATAGAAATGATGGAATGAAGAGAATGCTGATGTTTATCCGGATAATTGATTACTTGATAAATATTAAAGGAAGATTCAAGTAAATACTGACAATGCTAGGATTGACAGTATTATTGACCATGTAAGGTGCCTTATAAATCAAAGAAATAGGAATCAAAATAGGAGAAATTATTCTTAACGAGCAATTTGCGAATGACCAAGTAATAATAGCGAGCTATAAAGGGAATATCGAAAACATCCTAAGAAAATTAATGAAAGAGTATGCGAAATGAGGCTTAACATTAATATGACAAAAACAAAATATCTAAAAATAAGGGAGAAGAGGAAGATATGGAATTGAAGTTAAGTTCCGATTTTCTTCTTGTTTCATGATCGTGTGTCTCTTTGTTTGATTTTAGTGGGATGTTTGTCTTTATTTTGTTCTTTTTGATTTTGTGTATTAGTAGTAGGTAAATAACCTACTACTAATACACAAAATGTCTTATTCTTATTCTTATTCTTAAATCTTATTAATTTTTTTATCTTCTTGGGTTTTTTTAGCTCTTGGGTTATATTGTATAGTTCCTCAGTACTTTTATCTAATTTATATAGGATTTTGAGTGTTTTGTTTCGTTGTACTTGTATTTTTGAAAGGTTTTTCTGGCTTGTGTTTCCCCATATGTTGTTGAGATATTTGTTTTGTAATATGAATATGCATGGTAATATGGAGAAATTGTTTTCTTGTTCTCGCTGGCATATAGTTTCTTATTTTTTGTTATAGCAGCGTTTTAGCGTTTTTTATATCAATTTATTTATGTGTTCATCCCATTTGAGGTTGACTTGACTTTTTAGTCCTAGGCAGTCTACCACTTTTGTTTAATTTATTGTTTGGCCATTGATTTTTATGCTAATCTAGCTTCATTCTTACTTTTTGTTGAAGATCATTAATTCTGTTTTTGATGATTCGTTTATCGTCAGTAGGTTATTGTAGTACCAGGTTTTTAGATTTGTAGATCTATGTCTATATCGTTTTGTATAGTTTTGTAGTTCTTTCTCTCTGGACTATGCAGGTGTTGTCTGCGTAAATAAAGAGAAGTGTTACTTCTCTAAAATTTAGTACAAATCTGGTCATGTTTTGGTGAATGCGCCGGGTGGTGCCTTATACACATTTTTAAAATATGTTTTTTGTAATTTGTAATAAATTAGAACAACACGTTCATGTTAGTAAAATCATATATTTAAAAACGTATTATTCAATTAATTTGTAATGAACTATTACGCATGTGGATTACTATCTAGATTATCTTAAATCTCAAGAATTTTATTTTATTACCTTTTAATAACTTAAAAGGTAATAAAATATTATTATATAATCAGACCTGCAAAAATGTATATGAATACTTTTACTACATTATTACTTATACTGCAATTACAAGAAGATGTCATATACTACTCAATGCCAATGCACTCCAACTTGAAGTCGGAAAAGCCTTGTTTACCAACCCTGATTTTCCTATTTTTGAAAAATCGATGTGCATTTATTGTTAAAAATATCGATATAAAAATAAATAATTCAGATTTAAAAATTAGGAATTTATTTCAATTTGAACAATAATTGAGTGAAAATTATTATTATTATTATTATGCATCATCTATACAGCCTCAACCTTCCCACTCCTACTCTCCATCATCTTCTATCATCTACATCAACTCTCTTCTGTTCGTCATGGCCTTTCTCATGCCTTCATTCCACGATCTTCACTTTAATTCCACTGAAATATTTCCACTTATTTGGCAGGATTGTTTCGTGCAAGATAGGTTCATAAGATTGGTTACTTGACAATAGAGTGGGTCAGCTCTATATTTGAATAGTTTTTCCGGAACACCTCCCGGCCCAGGTGATCTACCATTATTTTGTCTTGACTGCTTTTTATACATGATATATTCTAATTGACAGTACCCTTCACTGTGGCCTATGTCCTCGATATTGTACTGCTGTCGGTTTTCGGCTAGCAGATTTGTATACATAGGAGGAACTTATTCTACAGAGGTATGGCGAGTTTTGAGAAATATGAAGACCAACTCCGAGAAAAGATCGAAAGTGATGTTAGATAATGAATCCTAGATGCAATTCTCGATTCAAATGTCAACGGTTTTCATCAAACTAGTGGGTAAACAGCTGATCTTTGTTATTGTTTCATCAGCTGATTAGATAAAAAATTACACGATTTTGATCACTTGGACAGTAATGCGTGGTTGTTAATAAACTTTTAATAGTTGACTATACAAACCTTGCACATATTGTCACATATATGATGAGAAAATACATTTTATGCGTAGAGATATCCCACTAGATTTTAGTTTATTTTCTGCCACCAGATAGAGTACTGACTAGCTTGAATTATTATATTATTGCACCCAGGGGTCTATTCTGTAAGTTCAGACCGCTCCTGTAAAAAAACATTACCCATGGCAACCAATTAAAAAAACAGACTGCTCTGTTACCCGAGGCAACCAAATAAATAACTGATCCAACGTTGGTATACCCTACACTCTACGACCGCTAGTGTAAGGCCCAATTCACACATAAGCGGCGTCGGGCGCAGGTGCGGCGTAGACGATGCGCAGGCGCGACGTCGCACAGGCGATTATTAGGTGCTGTCCATATGCAATGTCCACCAGTGTACCTTATGTTTACATACAGGCGGCGTGGAAGAGTTATGCCTTTCGCCTCTTCACCTACCGTGTTTTAGGCGAAGAGGCGAAGACGCGGTGCCGGCGCTGCGAGAGGCACGACGCTTAAAGCCCCCTCTATATAAACATGTGGTCCAATACCCACTTAGGTGACGAGGCGCGGGCATTTGCCTTGTGCCTCTAGCCGCGCCGGCACCGCGTCTTCGCCTCTTCGCCTCTTCGCCTAAGACACGATAGGCAAAGAGGCGAAACTCTTCCACGCCGACTCTATGTAAACATAAGGTGCAATGTCCACCCCTTCACTGCATATGGACATCACAATCGCCTGTGCGAAGTCGCGCCTGCGCCTCGTCTACGCCGCGCCTGCGCCCGACGCCGCTTATGTGTGAATTGGGCCTAATACTGCCTTAGATCAAGTGTCACACATGTATCAAGAGTGACTGGATATTTCACTATTTTAACGTCATTTTTTGATAAATTTGTGACATTTGGCATAAGACAGTATTACACTAGCGTTCGCTGAACGTGGAGTATACATACCAACGTTAGAACAGTTATTTATTTGGTTGCCTCGGGCAACAGAGCAGTCTGTTTTTTTATAAGACCGGTTTATTTGGTTGCCATGGGTAATGCGATTCATTATCTATCATCGTTTTTGATCTTTTTTCGGAGTTAGACTTCATATTTCTCAAAACTCGCCATACCTCTGTAGATTACGATCCTCCTACGTAGCTGTCTATCTCCCTACACTCTCTTTTCCAGGTTTTATTTAGCTCCTGTGCAATCATCCACTTTACTTCTCTGTTCAGATTCTTATAGTCCGATCTCTGCATAAACCAGTTGTTATACGCTGTTTTTTTTTTCACTTGTTTGATTATCTGTCTTAACCGCACCTCATCTCTTCTAGTTCAGTACATAAAACCTAGAGCTTCCCTTGCAGTTTGATGCAATTCGTTGCTGATCCGGGTATTTTCTCCATTATTATCCCTTTTAACCTCTTCTCCCAGTAAATGGGCTTGAAGTCGTTGGCGTTGGTATAGTGTTTTATACTTTCTTTTTGACGAGTTCCAATTTGTATATCGGCTACTCGTCTTTGATTTTATTTTTATTTATTACACTAATATCCATTGGTCTATTGGATTTAGTCTATTTAAGAAATATATTTCGCTGCTACTAAGTAGTAAGTGGTCAAGTCCACAATTCACACCACGTTTAACTCTCGCATCAATTGCTTTTATCCTCGACTCTTGACTGATAATGTACTCCAAGATGTTTAATTCATGGATGGTCTCTACCACGTATATCCGTGTATGTCCTTGTGATGGAAATGGTATTAGTTATCTTTAATTGGTATTGACTACATAGGTTTATTAGTCTCCTTTATCATTCACTACTCCCTCTCTCCAAATTGCCCTATTATGACATCTTTTACACATGAGCCAATTTTAGCATTTAGATCTGCCGCTAAAAAAAGTTCTTGAAATGGTTCGACCGCATCTAATTGTTGACCCTAGGATATATAGAAGTCATCCTTAATCTAACGCGTCCTCCGTAGGTGCTATGATCACCAGCGTTCGTCCGAACGTCTTCTGAATCACTTTCAGGCATCGCTCACTCAATATTGTATGTCTTTGTTGGAACTACTAAGTTTGTTCCTGATCGTATTCACACGGCTGCTTTAGTCCGCTCTGCTTTATCGTGTGCTGATCACACATGCAGGTAATTTTGTATACTTAATTATCATTGCTTTTCGTTTTGGTTTCTGTAAGGCTGAAAGGTTTGTCTAGATTTTGTTATTTGATTCCTCTACAACCTTTTCCAGCTTATTCGTCAGCTTCCGTACATTCCAGGTTCCCTTACCCATAGTCCGTTTTCTTTGCATAAATCTTTTCGGAGGTTTTTTTGATACAATTTGTAGCTTTATGTTGTTAATTTTATGTTTTCCGAGTACCGAGGAGATAATCACAACGCCTCAACCCTCAAACCGGGGGACCAGAATTTTCTGTTAGGGTTTTATACCACTCCTAGAAGCTCTGTTACACTTCCTCCAAGTCCAAGTTTCGAGACATTCTTCCTCTTCGCCGTCGTTGCGGTGTTCATCCGTACCCTGGACAAGGGCTCATTGCTGGGTGCTATTAACTGGCGCAAGTGAATTCCAACGAGGTTGATACTCTTCCCCCTCCTCCTTACCCATCCGGGCTTGGGACAATGGCGAAGTGAAAATTATAAAAATAATTGAAAATTTAAATGCAATAACCGGATGACCATTGATTTTTATACCGTCATTTATGTCTTTTAGTGCGGGGCTCAAAAATAGTCTCCAAGTGTAAGTTAAAGAGGAGAGGTGACACGATACAGCCGATATATTTTTGTAGCGTAATTTCGTTTCCCACTTTCACCGCTCCTTTTTTGTTTTTGATGAGCTAATTGCTACATGAAAAATGTGGTTTAAAAATATAAAGTAGTTTTCCCAACTTCGGGAAAACTACTTTATATATATATATATATATATATATATATATATATATATATATATATATATATATATATATATACACCAAAATTTGTTATAGCAGGACGACGGACAGACATGGTCATAAATTGAACAGGATTAACCATAATAATGGAAAATCTCCATTAAAATTAATTTCATTATTATTTCAAGGTAAAGCCACTTTTACATTTTAATTTAATTTTAATTGTATAAGTATGAATTTAATCGTATTTTGGTGAAGTCGCCGGGTGGCGCTTATACGTCCGGTTAGTCATACTAAAAATACTAGCCTCTAATTAGTCCGCGCAACACGTTCTTGTTACCAAAATCAGGCATTTAATTATTATTTAAAGAACGTGTTAAGATAGGTATTATTCACGTGGATTGCCATCTAAAGTAATCAACAACAAAAAATTATACCTTCTAGTTATAATATGCATGAACCTGCGAGGACAATTTTATAAATTATTACTTATATTTATAATTTTTATATATAATTACAATAAGAGGCCATGTTTAACTACAATAAGAGCCAGATATTGTACAATTTCAATGCAAAAATGGCAAAAGTTGCTCGTTTTGGGATCATAAATAAACAGAGCAAAAATCTAAACTAGTTAATCAGAACTAAAATCGTTATTGTAAAAAAACACTAAAAATTAAAAGTGGACAACCGGTTTTCACAAATGAAATAGAAGCAATTAGCAATACAAACATATGTACAGGCATGTCAGTCTCATCAAACATATATTTTAGAGAGAATTGTTTCTTTAATATACAGGCACGAAAGCAAATCAGGACTTGTGACATGTAAATGACTTCCGCTCCCTAGAAAAGTTAAAATAATAAAATAATAGAATTTCGGTGTACTAGCGCTAAAAAACTACTAGTAAATGAAAATTCCATCAAATCGAAAATGGTCTGGTATTTTGATAGAAACGCATATACATGGAACGAGTGGAATCAGGAATCGGATACCTGGCTTTATACAGCGTAATTACATACCAAATATTATTATTTATACACGTTCTTTAAATAATAATTAAATGCCTGATTTTAGTAACAAGAACGTGTTGCGTGGACTAATTAGAGGCTAGTATTTTTAGTATGACTAACCGGGTGTATAAGCGATACCCGGCGACTTCACCAAAATACGATTAAATTCATACTTATAATTTTAATTATAATATATATATATATATATATATATATATATATATATATATATATATATATATATATATATATATATATACATATATATATATATATATATATATATATAATGTAAAAGTGGCTTTATCTTGAATAAAACTAATTTTCCATTTTCCATTATTATTTTTAGTCCTGTTCAATTTATAACCATGTCTATTCGTCGTCCGGCTATAACAAATTTTGGTGTCACAGTTTCTTGTTTATATTTTGAAACCACATTTTTCATATCGCAATTAACTCGCCAAAACCCAAAAAGGAGCGGTGAAAGTGGGAAACGAAATTACACAACGTTTTCCGATACAAAAATATATCGGCTGTATCTTATCACCTCTCCTCTTTAACTTATACTCAGAGCCTATTTTATATATATATATATATATATATATATATATATATATATATATATATGAACAACAAATGTGTATAGTAGAAGTATATATAACTGAACCGCTTTTCAGGTAACCATATTTAGTTAAATGCTCGTAAAAGTTTTTCAGTAACATTAAAAATGGCCGCTTTTATCGGCGTTACTTCCTAGGAAACCAGGGCTTTATGGGCTAGGCATATTACAATCCGACTGTTTTGTACATTTAGCCCATCTCGTGGCGTAGTGGTTTAAGACCACGCTCTGAAGTCACTGTGTCCACGCCGTGTCCAGTTCTTCGGGTCATCGAGACTTTTTTTTTTCGTTCGGAATTTGGGTTAATCCATAAATTAATCAATGGCTGAGCATGTCCCCTGTGTATAGTTTACTTGTAATTTGAGAATAATATATAGACTTTTTTGTATATAATTAAAAAAATACAAAGTGGTTGGCCAAAACTCAGACTAATAAATAAAGAACAAAATATAAAACAAAACAACATAATTTATTTATTAGACTGAGGGCTAAATAATCATCAAGGTAATTGAAATTTTATAATAAACCTATTTTTCAGAACGTGTTTGCACATACTAAATTATAATGAATATAATTAAAACATATTAATTACCCATTGATGTAATTAACTTGCATGGATACAAATCATTTCCACTCATAAGCCCATACTTGTTTGCATCCACTTTATCAACATCTTGATAAAGAGGAGTCCTATGAAGCATCCTCCTTTCCTTTATTGAAAGATCTTTTTTAATTTTGTGCTCACAGACCAAATGTTTTCCATAATTAAGCATCAGCTTCGTCTCGGCGATTTCTATATCTTCTACGCATAATAGAGATTCTTCTATTATCTACAACAAAATAAATTTACTTCATATAGCAGGGGTGGCCAGCTTTTGTGTACATAAGATTTTTATCATAAATCTGTATCGCGATCTTCTTGTTGTCATTAATGCTCTATTTAACAAGTAGTAGTCTAATTAGTTTCTAAATTGACATTGCGAGCGATCGACTATAATTAATATCCCCAATAACCCCCCCCCCCCCTGCCATATAGTATTATATTATTAAATGAGATAATGCTCAACTATGTTTTTGAACGATTTAAGTGTGTTTAAGAATACTCTACAACTGTTTTCTCTTAATTAATCAATGGTACACGTGTTTTATCATATAATAATACAACTAACCCCCCTAGGAGGAAAATTAAACGCCATCTGGCGGCACCACATCAATTAACAATGCACACCCATATGGTAAATCATGCCATCATGATCACCGGTTAGTGCCCTCTATGGAATAATATTCCAACAGATTGCTTGAGATATCAGCACAAGGCCAATCGTATAAAACATATATAAGAGGTAGGTTCACACTTATATATGTTTTAAAAGAATTATATTTTTTAAATATTTCTCTATAAAATGTATTGTGCTTTCAATTATTGCAAAAAACGGGAATGAGGGTGGATATTTGACGAAGCCGGGCAGGCATTCTTTGGATGAAGATAAAAATTGGTGAACGCAATTATAGCAACTAAAATAAAGTAAAGGATAGTGCAAATCGTTAGAAAGAAAGAAATGGCAATTATTGATGGCTTATCTTTATTTCTATTGATTATTACATCTTTTCAGTCAGGATAACCCATTTTAAAGAATCAGCTCACCGTTTTGGTACGTAATGCGCCATACTTTAACGTCCTACATTCAACATTATTCTTGGCCAGATTATCTGCTATATTTCTGGGGTATTTCGGCTCACACAAAATGTCCTGAAAAATATCACGAATGACACCTTTTGTATCATGATTGCAGGTGCCCTTTGGAATTAAAGGCAAATCACCCTCTTGCATTTTAATGACTCATTGGAAATTAACTCAAAATTATGGTTGACTTATTGACAGTTTTTGACAGTAATACTATAAAGGAAACAAACGACAACACATAAAAAATGTGGAAATGTGAGAAAACGTGGAAAATATGTAATAACGGGAGAGAATGTGGAAAAGTCTTCGAATATATGGGACAATATGTCGAAACATGACTAAATGTGTCAAGATGAGTGAAAGTAATAATAAAACATAATTTATTTCAAGCAGGGTTGGTTGAATTTAAATTAGTTTTTAAACTTAAATATTTTAAAAGATACCAATCGTAAAATCAGGGATGTAAATAGCACGAGCGCCAACAGAAGTAGAACTTGGTTTGGTTTGGAATGCAAGATTAAAGATTACCGATAAGAGTATATGAAACAAACTACTCTAACAGGAAAAACCTACAGAGAAAGACAAAGAAAGACATGGAAGTACAGAATAAGAGAAGACGCGGGATGAAAAGGCATACCTTTGGGAAGAGATTAAGCAACTAACACAGGACAGGGATAAACGGAGAGAAATATACATACGAACCAGATAAATGTACACCCTAAAACCCTTGTTACCTCGAAGATCGGCTTAAAAAGTTACACCACCTTGAGATTTTTAGAAAATCTTTTTTTTTTCTTGGCTAAATAAATTCTTTATACTTTTAAGAATATTTTAAACGTTTAATCATTTCAAAATTCAAAGTATTTCCGAAATTATAGCCATTAGAAGTGACCGCGGCTGAGGGGCGAGTAGCGATCGGACCAGCATGCCTTTTCTTTTCTTTTATCTCGAAACTACTTTTTTCAAACTGGTTTACACAATATCACAAGATCTACTTAACTGATTTTGTTAAAATTTGCAAGACATATTCTTTATAGTATTATCTACGAAGTAGCATAGGATTTTTTTGATCGGGTACCGCATTCATGAGTTATAAATTATTAAGTCAAATTTTGTTTAAAAATCATTTCTGCAAAAAAAAATTAATTCTCCTATGCTACTTCGTAGCTATTACCTTTCTAAATAAAAAAAAACATTCTTTTTAATTTTTCTTGAAAACGATGCCTGTTAAGGGTTCTACTTCACAACTCATATCTCCGTTATTTTTTTATTTACTTATTTTATTCGTTAAGCATTCATATTGTTTACAAAACCACGGAATATGTGAAATAAAAAATATTTTATATAGTGAATGCCTGCATCAATTTATTTTTTTAACACAGTGTTGTTATACGAATGAATACACTCAACAAATGAGAGAATACTATGAGAGAAATGAGTATGATAGTGAAGAAATTGAGAGAATTAAAAATAATTATATAAAGATGCCAGTTAAACTGGCAATGGACAAGACATTGTCAAACACCAGAGAGGAGCAAGCAGTAAAGAACCCAAATATAATCCTGCTTGTGAAAATTTCATCCTAAAAGGAAGAGCCAACATTTCTCAAAGAAGAAAGCAGAATAGAAAATCGTCAAGATAGCCTCTTACCTTTTACAAGATTCAATTGTGAAATGTTGAGATACTCTGTATTTATGTAGTTGTGCATAAATACCATTATGCTAGTTATTCAAGGTTTAAAATAAACAATAGATTATATTATTGCTCATATATTCAATAAACCATTGATATAGCAATTCTTTATTTTATCAATAAAATCTTTAAAACTACATTTTATTACACCTAAATTAATATTACCATGCTGTTGATAATAAAAATTTAAAATAAATATCTGCCTTATTGAATCAATATGATATTAAAAAATCGAGACTGTTTAAAATTAAATTGTCAATTTTAAAAAATAACAAATTTATACAACAAATAAATGTAGTTTCTAAAGTCAGCAATCGGATTTACACAATGTTGCACATTGGGTTCTTTTTCTCTGTGTATTATACATAAGATATATTTTATAATATGGAATAATTATTTATACATCATTTGCAACGTTTATACCACATTTTATAGACGACGTAAATTTCAGGAGGAAACATTTGACATGAATATGATGAAACAAACGAACTGAACGTGTTTTCGCGCGCGTAAACAAAATAAATTACAAATCATAGTTTAAAAGGATTGTGTTTATAATATAGTCTTATTTATCAAGCTCCAATGCCGCGTACTGGTCTGCAGTCACCTCAGTCATCATGAAATTGCCGTCGGGGAGCATTAAAACCACTTTTCTTGTACCACCTAGAACAAATTGACAATAAGAAAAATAAATTCTATTATCTATATATCGGTCAGTTCATTCCATCATTACTACAACTTAAATAATTAATAATACTATCAATATTTTAAAATAATGACAGCATTACTGCTCTAATTATCAAATTATATTGTATGATTTAATTTAAAACCTATTTTACAGTATTGATGAGTTAATAAAGGCCTGTGTAATGTGCCGTTTATACAGGAGCTCATAAATACAGTAAAATGACTTTTAAATTAAATCATAGAATATAATTTAAATATATAATTTGATAATTAGATTTATTATTTTAAAATATTGATAGTATTACTAATCATTTAAGTGGTAGTAATGATGGAAAGAACTGACCGTGGAAGGTGCTCTTAAGTAACTACCATAGACAACTAAAAGTAACTACAGTAAAACTACTGTTAGCCTTACATATTTGTATTCAAAACAATATCATGAATAAACCAATATTGAAGCAATCTAATACACTATACTACTGAAATTACCTGGACTAGGAGGATTTGCACTGACAATCTGTGCAACTACTTGAGACTCATCTGTCGATTCCTCTGCTTCCGTCGTGTTTACCGTCACAGGTTCATCAATTGGGTGGGACTCGACTGCAACTTGTTCTGGTGCTGGTGTTTCATCTGTCTTCATTATTGCTTGATTGATCAAACCCGCATTCTCGGGTGCTACCAGTAAACATTGCTGTTCACCATCTTCGCCCTAATTGAAACAAAACAGAAAACAGAATATTCCATTAAACAATATATAAAAAAATTCAGATGTACCCAGACTAAGTATGATATACTGCTATAAAATTTATTGAGTAAAAAAAATGGAGCTACAGCACTAGTCCCCTATATAGAAGACTTCCCAAAAGTCTCGGGACGGATCTATTAGTTTTGAACGAGTGAAGAAAGAAAAATAGAAAATTTGGAGATCACTAAAGAGTCATAAAAATTACTAAGATAGTTTAGAACTTTCATGCAACATGGAGTTTGTTTAGGGTATGACCACCCCAACATTTTTAAATAGCACCTTATTAGCATATATGTGTGCTATTATAGGTCGTGAAATACTCTACATTTTGACAAATAAACCCTGTATCTAGCATTTGAAATAAAAAGGCTACCGAGTTTAAACGGGGAAATTTCATGCAACATGGAGTTTGTTTAGGGGATGGTCACCCCAAGATTTTTAAATAGCACCTTATTTTAAAAGTAAAGAAAAAAGAAACATCTCCATAAACCAAAATCATTAATCTTAATTCATTTTTAATTTTTGTTATTGTTTATTACGATTTTTATAACAAATGCTCAAATTGTCTCGAATGTTTGTTTCTTCACACGTTCAAAACGTATAGCTCCGCTCTGAGACTTTTGGGAAGTTCTGTATGCAAGTAAAACAATTTTTGTGATGTAAAAATGACGTTTCCTAGGAAACCTGGGTTATACAGAAGTAATCGCGATGTCTTATATGGGCCGTTAAACCGTTCATTCGTCAATTTTTGTATCTAATATGGATTACCTGTGTGATTAATATCGTCTGGCCATCTTCATTTTGCCCAGCAACTTGGTATATAGTGCCATCCTCCCCTGTTATAAGTAGTGGTGTGTCAGACTCGCTCTGCATCGCTAGATTATTTAAACTAATCGAACTTTGAGCGCTGGTCGTCGCCTCATTCAATGACTCTTCACTTTGTACTTTTTTCTCAATTTCCTCAGAAACTGCTTTAGCTTCATTGGCTTTATCCTCAGAAGTGTCTGTATCTAGAAATTATATTATGTCAGTTGGTTTGTAACAGTAACCTCGCATAATATCATAATAGTGAATTCACTTCTATAAACTACAGATTTAGATTTCAATCTTGTTAGATCTCATCAGTGGAGCCTAGCTAGATCTAGATTTGTAGATGTAGAGATGAGTTTATGCTTATAATTTTTATAATATTGTCTTTGAGTTGGAATATTACTCCAATGAAGGGTACGAGTCAGTAATCCTGACGACTGTGTTGAAGGATATTAGCATATGTGTGTGCCATTGTAGGTCCTGAAATACTCTGCATTTTGACAAATAAACCATCTCTTTAGCATTTGAAATAAAAACGATACCGAGTTTAAATTGGGAATAAAAACATTTACTGGCGGTAATAGCATGAAAACGGTAGTGCATAGTTCAAGTCATTTGAAATAGTGGACGGGTATAGTTTCGTTGGTGGGGGACGCCCGCCCACCCCACCTTTGGTCGCATAGTTTTTTCAATTGATACAAATGTTTTATATTGTTGAAACTATTCCAAGAAGAGTATTATCCTATGGAACAACTATGCGAACAAAGGTGGGGTGGGCGGGCGGTCCCCACCTACCAAACTATGCCCGTCCACTATTTCAAACGACTTGAACTATGCATTACATTATTTTTAACATATATTTTTTTAATTAGTCTTAAATTAATAAATGACATTAATTTAATCATAAAAAAATAACGGATAATAGTGTAGTGCATAGTTCAAGTCATTTGAAATAGTGGATGGGCATAGTTTGCTTCTTACTATTTACTCTACAGTTCCCGCCAGATGGCGTTGTAACTTTCTCTCTAGCTAGATCTATATTAGTAGATTAATTAGAAGTGAATTGAAGCTTATATACTTTGTCCTTCTGTTGGAATATTATTTCTATAAAGGGCATCATTCGGTAATCCTGATGGAATGAGTATGTTGAAGGTTGTTACCATATGGGTATGCTTTATTTACTTGGTGATTCCTACCAGATGGCGTTTTAACTTTCTCTCAAGAGAGAAAATTGCATCACTTAAGAATGAAATGTTCTTCTAGCTTTTGCACAATTTCTATATTCTATATTCAACAGTACTCTTGAATTCTAATGATTACTGTCGAAAAAAAACTACCGACCCGACGCCTTTTCTGCTCATAGTGTAGTAACCCGGTTTTTACCTTCACAGAAAATCTCTGAAAACCCGTCAAAGGTGTTTCGCAATATTTCACCCACAACGGGATTTGAACTCAGCTATAAGGAAGCGCCATACATACCTAGCAATGATGGCATATTAATAACTGTGTTTGTGGTTGTAGGTGTCGCCACGTACGTGGTGACAACTTGTTGTAGCTGTCCTGAAACTGTTGGTGAATACACTTTTGTATCACTGACCCTCCTGACAATATTCCTATTCTGTCCAAGCATACTGGGTCCTCCAATTATCCGCTTTCTAATAATCGTTCCTTCTTTCTTCGGCGCAACCACTCTGCTCCTTTGAATGGGCGATGTGCCCGGTGTGATTCGCGTGATTATAGCTTGTGGGCCTGGTTTTGACCCGGGAGTACGGTTGAGTATGGATTTAGCCGCTACTGTTCTCATTAGCGGCGGCGGCCCGTTGCTGGGCCGGCGCACTGGGATATTTGCATTTGTTAGCGCGGTACTCAGTATCGAGTCAAGCGCCGGAGATGGCTTTGTTTCACTGGATGACGCCTGTTGGTTTAAAATTATGGGCGTTGTGATTATTGTGGGCGTGTCCTACAAATAATTTTTACTAGTATTTTATAATTTTACGAATTTAGAAATATTTACTATTGCAGGTTCCGGTTTTATATCTTCCTTCTTAATTGATTCAGAAATATTTGATGTATCCATTGGGGAGTCTGAACTGTTTTCATTGCTTTTCATGTCTGTGTCCATGTTTTCTTCTATTTTGATAGCGGCTGGGGCGAGATCTTTTAGGATATCTGCCGCAGCCATGTTCACCAAATTATCCAGAGCTGCCGTGTTGTCATTTACACTAACTTCCTCTGTAAAAAAAATTATAAATAGTATACAAAAAAATCCCAAAGAATAACAGGCGAAAGGGATGAAAATAGGATCATGGAAAATAATTATTAGATCAGGGGTTCACAAACTATTTGATCTCCTTTTCAGATAATAATATCTGCTGAGGCCTGGTGCTCTATATCGATATCGACTTTCCAAATTACATGACCTAATTTTTGTTTAAACATTTTCGACATTTTAAACTTTTTCTAATTTTTTGACAATTTTTGACGATTATTTTTAGAAAACTCGAAATTTTAACATGTTGACATTTCGGTATTTTGACATTTTCTCCACATTTTCTCTGTTCATTAAAAAACACCCATTTTAGAAATATCCTACCTTTTTCTTCAGGTTCCTCCACAGCCTTCCCATCCTTCCCAATAACTTTCCCAGTCAGCGGACAAAGCGTAAACTCCGGTTCAGGACTATCGGGCGCCTGAATTGGAATGTTTGTGGGGAATTCAAGTTCTTCAACACCATCCGACTCATCATCATCCTTATCCTTTTCCTCCTCCTTCGCAACATCTAAAGCCTTCTTTGCTGCAATTTGCGCGTTGGTTTTCCGCTGCATATAAACCCTCCCGCTGTAGTTCTTCAACGGCGGCTTCGTCCTTAAAATATTTGCCGTACGTGTGGTCGTTAAGGTGCCATTGGATAGATCTTTTTTAATAACCTTGATGCTGGTTTGCCCAATTTTGGGGGCCACCTTCAAAACGGTCTGCCCGCCGCTGGTCGCCAGTTTCGACGCTTTTGTATCCAACTTTATAATACCCGCTGTTTTGGACATCACATAAACACCCGTACTCAAAGACGGGATCTGTTTCTGATTAATCCGTACGATACCTTTAGCGTCCGGAATCAAAATATTATCGGGCAAATTCAACGGGTCTATCTTTTTAGCAGTTTTATCAACCCCGTTTTGTGTCTTAGGTATTCGTTTGATCGTCACTACGGGCGTGTCATTTTCCGAATCGGAACTATAGTCTTCATATTTCAACCGCTTTTCAAACGAATCGTCGTCATCGGAGTCGTCGCTGAATACACGTTTGCCTGTATTTTCATCAGCTTCGATGCTTCCACACCACTGTTTCACTTGGTTCATTGCTTTTTGTTTGCTTGTACGTTGTGGCCGACTAAAAATATATATTACTTAATAAAATTACTTTTCCTACGGCCTACGAAAATAGTCTCAAAATATTTTATATTTCTGCACTTGATATGTTATATAAAGGGTGTTTTTTTAAGCCCGATAGAACTTGGCCCTTAGAACACATAAGTAGAGGCCCGTAAAAGTTCAAAATTGTGTGCCAAAAAAAAGTAAGAAGGAAACACCCTTTACTATTATTTTAAAACAATTGATTTTACCCTTCACTGCTCAATTGTATAACTTCCGGTTTCTTTGGCGCCTTTTTCGCCAAAATTTTTTCTAATTTTATTTGCTCCTTTTGGATTGCTAGGTTTTTCTCAAACTCCTCAATCATCGTCTTACAGTTTTGTAACTTCGCTACTGGCTCCCATGTATTTTTTTCACTAGAAACAAAAACACGTTAATATATAATTGTTATTGAAAACAAAACAACGTACGCATCGAAATTTTCCCATTTTATAAGATATTCATATGTTCTTCGCCTAGGGACGAATCGTTTTGAAACAATTTTTTCAACAAGACTCTCTTTTGTGTCACCAGCACGAACTGCTCTCCTTGTGTTACTATTTTTCTAAAAATATTTACTATCGTTATTATTACAGCTTGCCTATATTATTTATTATTACTATTTTATATAACTACTGATTGCACAATATATTGTTATAAATCAATAATCTCTAATATACGCGCATGCGTTTTTAAGAAACCCATGGCAAAGCACATGTGTAGTTGCAAATAATATATTGATTGATTTTTATATATCATATTTGTTGTTAGCATCAAATTATTAAAAACTACTTCCGAGTTGGCTAGAAACTAGTATAGGCAGACTTAAACATTTGGACTGCAAATCATAATTATTTTTTGTAACAGATTGGAAATTAACTTAAGAGTTATATGCTTTATACAAATGAGCCTAAGAGTTTTGATGCTCTATATTTGATAAACTGGTAACACTAATACCTACAAAATATGTAATTGTCATATTTTATTATTACATATTTCCAATACTATTTATTTCCCAATATAAAACATAAATTTGTACACTACAGGTCATTTTATTGTTTTTTTTTTGTATTTACATGCAATAAATCTACTATCAAAATATAATATCACATCTGAGGAGTAATTTCCGTCTTAAATTATATACAGCTATGATTGGTATATCGTAAAATCTAGTAACGATTTTCATTTATAAATAAATAGCTGCTCTATATCTGGCAAACTGTTAACGCTAGTGCACAAACAAATAAAAACTAATTCTACAATCTGATTTACCTTGTTTTCTAATACAAAATCTTACGTTACTAATTATATTAATATTCTACAAGTATATTTTAGTAAAAAATTGTTAAAAATGTATCTTTCTAATTACAACAAAAAAATAAGGTAAATTTGGTGTGAATATAAATACGTTATTGTTTTGCTTAAACATAGCTTACATACCCTTAGTAAACTAGCAACCTTCTGATTCATCAGTACAGGTTTTAATACAGGTTTAGTTGCTGCTGATTCTTCGCCATCCAAACTCAGTGGATCTTTCTCATCTATTTGTAATATAGAATACAAAAGTAAATAAAATGTTCATTTGACATACAGTTAAAAATTCATTTGCAGATTGAATTTCTAACCTGGCATTATCACTGAACAACACTCAAAATAAAATAATATGTGTATAACTAGATTAATGTTACATACCATCTTCCATTTTCTTAATTGCCTGCAAGAAAACAGATAGGGGAGTATTAATTAACAGTTCAAAATAATTATGGTGATGTGATCCAAATTAATATGCCACATAAACGACGTTTATGTTATTGACATTGTTTAGACATTATACCAGTTTTTGTATATTATTTAGATCATAGTACACTAATATATTATACAATCTTTTTCATCACCATCGCCATATCCTCTTCACATCTCATATACTTTCAAGTCTGTTTCAGTCCACCCAAATCTCAGCTCCTCCTTTCTATCAATGTTCTTCATCTCCCTACACCTCAACTGGCATACCTCGCCCCCCACTCCAACTGGCATATGAGCTTATCGTCCCTTACTTTCTGCTGTGAATTGAACTCCATATTTTCGATTGATTTAATCAATACATAATCGATGACCGACCCGCGTCCTGGATCAACGAACGTCTTCGTGCGCCCATTCCTGTTCTGTACACCCAATTACAACATCATATATATATATATATATATATATATATATATATATATATATATATATATATTTATTTTATTTACAAATCCTCCAGAACCATCTTCACTCGTTTCCGCCATACTTGCTCATTCCATTCAGTTATTACCTATCCTGCTTCTATTCAACCTGTATCTCCTTCATTATCTCCATTATTTTCATCCACTCCTTTCTGTCTTCATTTACTATTTTCCTTTCTTAGCTCATCACATACCTTCTCATGATTTCTATCCACATTCCAGAATACCAAACTAGATTCATCTATCTCATGCTCCTCCTCCCATCTTTCCTTGAACCCATTTTAGTCAAGCCTCCACCTTGGCACATACATCAGCCACCCTATTTTTGTTACATTTCTGTAGTCTACCCTCACTGGCATCCCTCTCAATTTTTCTTGCTTGGCCCACTCTCTTATTGTTTGTTCAACCCCCATTATAATCACGTTTTCTTCTCCATGCCCTTTCCCTTAACTCATTTTTTTTCATAATCTCCACTTTATTCTACACTACCCTTGCCTACATCAGTATGGCATGTCCCCTCTCTTCAACGAGTGAAGATTCACTCACTTCTGCCCTGTTTCTAGTCCAGTCAAATTAGCTTCACATAGCTTGAAACCAAAATTCTACTTGATATTTTATTGCAGATTACTATCAGATCACTAGAAGGATAATGCCAACAAAATTTCAAAAAGTTGTGCTAAACTTATGTTTTCCTTTTTCCACTATATAATAAAATGTAGACCTCTGGCAAGAGCATGTTGTGGATAATTAAATTACCTACAATTTAAGCTGAGAAATGCTAAATTTCAATCAATTGTTAATGAGAAACATGAAAAAGAACCTTTTTAAAATTTTGGATTATTATTGATAGAATAGTTCAATTGTAATGAAAATACATGGAAAAGTAGGGCAACCTAATGCCAATTATGTATTGTAGACTAAAATTCAATAGTCAGCATATTTTTTAATATGTGTATAATGCTCCGATCTATAAAGGCAAGTTAACTACAGCACATAATTATATTGCTACATGTTGACATATTGTTGTTAACTTTCCATTTCATAGCCTCATGTACCTCTGTGTATATATAACATTACATTATGTGTCAAAGATAAAAAAAATTACATTTAAATCACAGAAAGAAGTTGATTCATGTTATATGCTTTATACAACCGAGCCATAATCTTTTTAATTTGTTAGCATCAGTCTTTAAAAGTTTGCTTTTTAATTAATTTCACATCGTAATTTAAATATTGTTTTTATATATCATTATATTGTACACTAAGGGCCAGTTCTACAATTGACATTTATCTGTAGAATAAGGCTATTCATGGAATAAGTGTGAAATTTTGATGCTAATATATCATACTTATTCCACAGGTAGCCTTATTCTCCAGTTAAATGTCAATTGTAGAACTGGCCCTTAACCATTTATTTAATTTGTTTAATATATAAAAACTGGCATAACTGTCAAAACTTCATTGGATTACACACTAAAAACACTGTAAACTACATGAAAAAACTCACCTGAACTGTTTCAAACTTGCACGCAATCTCAAACAGAGCCTGCACATTCTCCCCAGCCCTCAGCCAGGAATTTTTGATTTGTGGTTCCAGATCCCTCCACAGCTGGTATATACTCCAAGAAGATTGCTGTTTCTCCTCCTCATCCTCTTTAATTTGTTTAAACTTAGTATTCTTCCACAGAGTGAAAGCCCAAATTTGAGGCTTTTTCTCCTCCTTTAAAGTCTCTTTCAAATCATCACTCTGTGTGCACTTATCACCTGTTTTGTGATCTTGAAATGCCTCGACATTGTGGTAAACATCGTGGCAGTTTCCACATACTAATATATCCAAACTGTTCACCTCTTTTGCAGATTCTAAAAACAAACAACCTTAAGTATACAAAACATGATTTAATTATATTAAATTACCTTTAATCTCTTCATTTTTCTTTTCCTCTTCAAGGAACTCTAATGGATCTTTTTCTGGAGCCTTCTCCTCGGCCATCGGTTCTATAGCAGTTTCCAGCATGAGCTGCAATTTTAAATATAAAACTCTTGTAGTAGTTATTATGTTTGTTATATTAGTAACTTGCTAACAATTTCTGGTTCCACTATGTGTATATGTATTTGAGTTCCAGAACTTGTTAGTTTTACTTTCCATGGACATTTCATTGATTAGTAGTTACAGTATTTGTTACCATTTATAATGGGCTATCTACCTTTAGGTTATTTACCCATGTATTAATGCATATGTAAGTCAATGAACTACAGTTCATTGATGTGAGGGCTATACATGTTACTTACATTATAATAAATAAATTAAAAACATTGGCATTATTAAATAAACTAGTACCTATTTCAAAATTCCCAGTAGTTTTGTATTTAATTGTATTTGAGTCCTTTTGCCATGTATTATTGTACATATATGTGAGTGTGGACATCAGAAAATCACACCAAAGTTTACTAAAGTGTCATTAATTGTATCCCAATGACAAAAGGTACAGAAAAACCGGGCCGGAAAAACAATTAAAACCAATTTAAAATTCTATTTAACTATAAAAAGGATTGTTTTGCACCAATTTGAGGTTTATAAAGTAAGGTTATGGTTGGAAAAATAAATAATTTATTTTTTTTAAATCCAACATCCAATAATCCACAAATTGGTAATAAATATAATGAGTAAACACGTGTTTTAATAAACTCATTGCATGCATCGAGTATCCTTCTATGTAAATATACGTATCCAATGCTGTCGGACAAAATGGCGGGTTCAAAACTATAAATAACAACAAGACGTTGTGTTGATTTCTGACAAATCCCCCGGAAGAGTTTTTGGAATTGCAAATTGGGTTTCCGTTAATTACTATTTTTGTAATACGTACTTATTTGTTGCTGAGTTTTCACCCTGAAATTAGTGTATTTTTCTGATTTACGTCAATGTGAAAGTAGCACATTAGAGCATCACTTCACTTCTGCTTGGTATCTTGTGTTGCCAACATTGCGGCATGTTGGCAACCTGCGGCCGTCCCGCCAAAATTAAAATGACACTTTTGCGCTTGTCCGTCGTCAGTACAGTGGCGTAGCTAAAACTGAGTGTGATTTGTGATTCAAACGCTAACGTCACTTCTACAAAAAGAAATGCGTAATTATAAATAATCTTTTAAGGTATATACCACCTTTAAAATTGGTATACACCACAAAACATATTGTAAAACAATAGGTTTGCAGTGAGAAGTAAGAACCACTAATCAAAACTTTGCCTCTGATTGGCTGGCGAAGAAAAGTAGGTTTGTCTTTCAAACATTAGCAGAGCAGAATTTGGCCAAGAAATGGTCACGTACGAATTTTATCCAGCAGTTCTCGAAGACTTGCTTGACGTTCATAGAAAACTCAAGCTGGAACAGCCTCAAAATGGCAAGAGCAACAAAATTAACGCAAATAATTAGGAATTAAATGGATTCTGCAAGAATTGTCATGCCAGCTTTATATACATAGAATTCTATTTGATTTAAGCCCATGTTGCTATCTTCCCTATTTTCGTTTGACATTTATGCGTTAGCCAATCAGAGATTAGGTTTGGATCAGCTGTTCTCGCTTCTCTTTAAATTCTATTCTATTTCTAGTTCTCTATTAATTTTTCTTTGCTCTCACTTCAAACCGACCAACGACTCTGAATAATTAATGCTTGAACGCTGATTGGGAACCAGAACACATGAATATGTGTTTGTAATTCGTTTGGTAAATATTTTGGTGGCAGCACTTTTAATTTTTTGCCGAAACCGAAAATACACCACGAACAGATCGTAGACAGCGCGTGTCCGTTTTACGTTCAAACAGTTAGCAAGTTGAAAACAAAGACCAGTCGCAAAATTTTTGTCATAAATCAAATTTGGATATCACATTACGTTCAATATTATTTGCATTGACTAAAAACGAGGACCATGGCAGATGAGGGAAGTAATCTAGTGGATGTAAGTTTTTTAATAGTATTGTTTTTTATTTATTTTTTGTGACATTTACAATGGTTAACCTTTAAACTCCTGCATTTGAATGCACTTCATATTAATATTGGGTAGCTAGAAATGATAAATGAAAGCATTTATAAAAACCAGCTTTTAATGTGGGGTAATTTAGTTAAAAAGTGTAGATAATTATTGCAAATTACAACAAATTTAATAAATATATTTGTGTTTTATCATATTTGATTCAATAAAAACGGGATCATTGTGTGGCATTGAATAATGAATAGAGTTACAGAATGTTGAAGTTGTGTGTTGTTTTCATCTGAATCATTTTTAACCTCACATTTGTGTTTAATATTTACTTCTGATTTATCTTGTCTATGCTGGTTTTTATCTACAAAGGGTGATACACATTACTATGGTATGTACAATATTATTACTTAAATCTTTTAATAGATTTAAAACCATAATGACCAATCCTAAATGATTTCATATTATTACATGATTTGCAATATTGATATCATAATATTTATTTGGGGAAAACACCTTCAAAAATGTACTTAATTACACCAATACATATATGAGACATTAAGTGGACTAAACTATGACATTTGTATATCAAAATACAATAGAAAATAATGCATTACAATAGTAATTAATTCCTAAAGTTTTGTTGCATTCTTTGTCGAAATGTCACTTTACCTACAATGTAATTTTCAAACACACACAGAATCTTTTTTATTTTTCTTATAAAATTTTGTACAAGCTCATTATTTTGCATTCTATTTAGTTATGTTGTATTCTTTACTTACAAAGTTATTTTAAAAAACTAAAAAATATTAATTATTGCATAAGCCCATTTTTATTCAATCTCTACAATTTATTTTAATTAACCTTCCATTGGGCACAATATTATTTTAACAGGGACAGGTGTAATGCACCTGAGGCCATGGCTATACCAGAATTGTTTAAAAATATTGATTTTTTAACTATTCTACAACATTAACCCCTGTATTCACTGATGATCCATAAATCTATCAATAGCTATTGAACCCATAAGTATTTGTTGTTATAGCAACAATAAATACATTATCTAGGGAAATGTAGTTACTTTAGATTCTCTCTATTGCAAACACTGAATAATTAAACAAAAGGGCTCATCAAAACTCCAATCACAAGTGCTATTCAAGGTGTTTGACATTTGTTTTGGCATATTCTGTCACATAAAGGCACCTTACACGATCAATATTACTGTCAATATTTTAGAATAATGACAGTATGTACAATAATATGTTTAAAATGTTCATTATTCGAAAATATAGCTAGTATTACTCAGCATGTAATGTATATTAATAATGTAATGAAGAGAATACTGATCTTTATCCAGATAATTGATAACTTGATAAATATAAAAGGAGGATTGATGCAAATATTGACTGTACTAGGATTGACAGTATTATTGACCATGTAAGGTGCCTTAATGATGTTGTCACTTGATCCATTCAATAGCTTATGAGACCTACAAAGATTATGGGATGTTGGTGCATATAAGAGGCCAAACTGCATGTTTCAAGCAAATCGAACCTAGATGGCATAATAAATGTGCCTTGTGCCTGAGAGATAAAATGCCCCCAATGGAAGGTTAATTTGTATTGTATCATTATAGAAATCTCACTTTTTATACAACATAATTTTCAAAAATTACAAAATCTTATATAAAGTCAGCTTATGTCAGTACCATACTAATTATTATTAGAATATATTGAGCTTCCAGATTAGTGAAAACAAGTTGCTGTATAGTATGCCTGATAATGGACGCTTTGCAGGCGACAGTGTTAACAAAGATACTCCCTACAAAGTAAAATACCTTCATCCCTATAATCTCGATACGGTATATGTTCAAGCCACTTAGAAGACAAATTGATGTAAATTGTTGTATTCATCTTTACAGGATAAACAGGTCGAAGATTTGAAGGTCTCACTGGAGCCATGGAGGGAAATTTTGTTGCCACTCAACTCTATTCTGCATTGGGAGAAACAATGGCATGCATTAAGTATCATTGGGTGTAAGTATACATAACAGAACCAAAATAGACAATAATTATTGGCCAAGGTTATTATATAAATTTACCTTATATATAATTGAATTGAATTAAATTAAAATACAAGAAAATCAAATAAATTGACAATATTCTGAATACAAGAAAAATTCCCTCTTAAGGTTGTTTTAGACAAGACAATTTCTTAGCTCAGAAGTTGTTCAAGAAATGAATTCATATATCCTTCTCCCAAACAATTTGTCCTTGACAAATAGAAATCGTTATATTTTTCCATTCGATCTACCATTCAATTCAATATTTCAAATAATTTGCTGTATGATATGAGACAATTTAGATTGTGTCGCATCTTGACTAGCTTTTGAGTCAAGAAATTGTCTTGTCTAAAACGACCTTTAGACCCACCTGAAACTGAAACATGCACTGATTTTATTCGTTATTAAGACAGAAACAAAATGGAAAACAAACACTAACACTCTAAAATTACCTTCTGGACTTGTCAAGAAACTCAACTTGTTCTAATTTTATGCTCCCTTACTTCTTCCATCCTCCTTAACACTAACAGAGGCTGCCATCCTTGTGTAGGGCCATTGCCCAGTTTCTTATCTCTTGTGTTCTAGGCCATGCTGGCACTCATTCATCTATAGCTCCCATCCAGTCTCTGTAACATCTCTTCTCATTTCCACACTGATAGTGAGCAATCACCCAATGCTCTTCTTTTGTCCTGGACGACAACAAATACCTGGACAGAGTGCAATGTACTTGGATTACTTGGTACTTTATATACCTGCTATTTATTATTGCATTCTGCCACAATTGTAATTCCACCTCCTTTAGCCTCTCTAACACTATCTTATCCAGTCTTACTGCTGGCCAAGGTTAATAATGCATCCATTATTGACTGCTAGGGTAGATTGTAGTGAAATTCAATCTCATGGCTTGAATAGGTATTACATGCTCAGTTTGGCATCAATTCAGAACAGTGATTAGAACCACCTATGACAACTTTCTGAAAGAAACTGTATATATAATCTCACTCAGTCTTGATATAATGATAGTGTTAACAACATTGTTATAAATTATTATTTTCTTAAAACAAGATTAAATGTGTGGTTTACAATTTCTATCTTTTCCTTTAATATTTTCTCATTTATGTTAACTATTAATAATATAATATTAACAATTAAAAGATCTATCAAAACAAGATAAATCTAGATCTACCAGTATTCGGTTGTTATTACTTTATCATATATTAATGTGATGATAACATTCATATATTTTAGCGAGCACCATGTTCTTCATGCTGCTATGGCTCCTCGACCCCAGCGTGCTAACAACAGCCTCGTTAATTGGTCTAACTCTAACTGTAAGTGATTACATTGTGCCTCAATTGTCTGCATCATTACTGAAGGCGGAGCCGTGGACGTCCAAACAGGAGGAACAGTTTGACAATATTTGTCGTTCAATTTTGATTACAAAAGACAAAATCTCATTGACATTCAGGTCGTTCTACTTGATGAGAACGACGCGACCAAGAATTGTAAGCAATAACATAACTACTATTATATTATAAGTTCTACTTTTAATCCCAAGGGTGAATTCATTTGAAGTGAAAAGTGCATGAGGGACTTATTTATTTATTTATTAATTTTTGTTCTGTGCTATATAAGCTTTGCACAATCTGACAAAATATCAAAACGTTCATGTGATTGTCTATGCGATAATTGGCGATTCAAGCCGGCTGATACTCTATCTGGTGGCACGAAATGAACTACATTTAGTAGGGATTTTGTTTGCATAACATTTGTTTTTTCATCTTGTACATGACGATAGAGCCAAGGTTATACTATTTATACCTTAAAAGTACATTAACAATCGCGCATTATTGTAGAAGTTACTCAAATCATATGATTTTAATACAATCAGCTGATCAAACAATAACAAAGATCAGCTGTTTACCTACTACTTTGAAGAAAACCGTTAACGTTTGAATCGCGAATAATGATGACTTATGAATTTGGTAAAATTAATATTTTCTCAGTTTTTTTGAATTTGAAAATTTTAGTTACGTAGTGGCTGCTAGGTAGAAATACAGTTTTACTATGTATCCAATAGAAGGAACATGGAATTATCATACAGTTATTTAGATAAATCTAATGAAGGAACATGGAATTATCATACAGTTATTTAGATAAATCTAAATTCTTCAAAATTTGGAAAGTAATGACAGAGGTTTAATTGACTGCAAATAAAGTTAGCAGGTCTGGTGTGGGTAATAAGTAATGCCACACAGGACTTGCAACAGTTCTTATCACTGTCATCATTCCTCCTAGTTATACAGTGTCCTGCAAGAGACAAATAACTGCATGATAATTCCATGTTCCTTCTATTGATACATAGGAAAGCTGTATTTCAGGACTTCAACATTTGGAAAGTAATGATAAGAGGTTTCATTAACTGCAAATAAAGTTAGTTGGTCTTGTATGGGTAATACGTAAACCCACACAGGACTTGCACCAGTTCTTGTCACTGTCACCATTCCAATGAGTTATAGTGTCTTGCAAGAGTATGTCATACATTTGGAAGTCTGTTAATTTTCTCAAAGTATTCAAACAAGTCATGGTCTCTAATCCCTTGGTTGTTAAAGAGATACATTTAATTTTATTTAACAACACTACACAGAACTAATGATACATTGTATTTAGATTGTGGTTTGGAAGATACAATTTGCGTAAATGTTGGAAACAACTTCCCTGCATTTGAATACAAGATTCTGTTTGGCACACTGACCATTGCTGAAACTCCCTGGCACTATAAAAAATAGAATTGCAAGCATTTTATATTATCTATTAGTTGATGATCCTTTGTTCATTTTTTGTGCAAATTAACAATTTATGACATCTTTCTGGAAAACTGTATATGAACATTTAAGCAAAATATACTGCGTTTTTCACATGAGCTTGCAGTAATAGTTGCTAAGTATTTAGGAGTTTCATATATTGTATAACTACATATTCATTCACTACATATTTTGGTGTAGTAGACAATTGATAGTAGATAATTTTATTTTTTAATTTGATAAGTTTATTGCCCATAAGTATTTATAATACTTACTGGAAGTAACATACGTCTGTTTTTTTATGAGTAGAAATACTTTTATTCCCTAGGGACTAATAACACACTTGAGGGATTAAAGTGGTTCTTAAAATTCAGGTCATTGAAAAAAAAAACGCGAATTATAATATTTTGAATGAAATATTATTAATTATGTGTAATTTGTTTTTGTTTTAGTATTACAGCATATCTGTGCTTATGCTTCTTTTACTTGCATGGATTGGTAATAATATCAATAACTTGTTCCTGACATATGCACTCGTTACTTTCATCTGCCTAATACCTGGGATGGAGTGCCACGGCATTTTGCAAAAATACGGATGCTTGGTTACGAATAAAATAGCAGACATGGCCACAAACGCACGCATCACTGTTACAGATGTAAAGAAAGACGATTAAAAATCTGCAATTGATGTGGAATGGAAATCACGTCTTTTTCATAATTACCTATTTTTTTTTTGTTAATTTTAATTTCATTAAATAAGAGTCTTTTAACACATCTGTATTTTACTATGCGTTCTTTTATGTACGAGTGTTATCAGTCATGTTTGACATACATGTATGTTTTGTTGTCTCGCTGGTTTATTTGCTGCAGCGAATTGCGATGATCAAAATTTTACATATAACTTATTTATTACTGTAAATATTTATAAATACTATAAACTAAAGTGTAATTTGTTCTGAAACTTAATTGTAATAAATTTTTCGTATATTGAAATGTCTCATCAAATTACTACTGTGATCTATTTTAACTAGTATACACCAATAACAATAATTGAGACAATAATTTGTTTGAAATTTTATTGTTTTGTGGATCAATCAAACCATTCACTATTTCAAAATATGCCGTATGGTACATCCTCTGTATCCCTGCAGGTTCCTAAAGCACCTCAAATAAATTAATTAAATTGATTATAATTACAGCCGAAATTAAACGCAGAATCCTAGAAAGTAACATGGGCCGCGTTTGGCAAGCTCAGCTACATTCTGAGAGATAAAGATGTTCCTTTGTATTTAAAACGCAAGGTCGTATAACAGCGGCATCCTTCCTGTTGACAGAGAAACCATGGAAATCACTAAACATCAGTAGTGAAACTTAGGGTAACTCAAAAACGTCGACGTCATGGAGTGAACAGCAGACCTCAAATGGCAATGGCTAGAAAAAGCGCAGATCAATGGACTCATAAAATTATCTTCTGGAGACCACGGGAAACAAAAAGGAGTACAGGAAGATCCCAAGCAAGATGAATCAACCATATCAGAAACAAGTCAATGGATGAGGACTCCAAACGACAGAGAGACATGTAAAAAGATGTAAGAGGCCTATATCCAATATTGGAAATATGAGGGGAGTTAAAAACAATCTCTAAAACTCTGCTAAAACATATTAACAACATAAACGTAATTTGTTTACAGATATTTATTGCAGACACGTCGATTTGTTCTTATTACAAGTCTATTAAAATATTTTCAAAATTATCAACCAAATCATCCATGGTATATAAAACTCTGCCAAACTTTGTAGCCACATGTATATCATCAGAGTACACTTTTCGCCTGGATGAACTGAAACGTGGCTTTATAATGTGCTAAAACATATAATTGTAACTAGTATATTTAAAAAGTAACAAAGTGGTTTATTTATATGTATTCGTTATACCTTGTTACCTTTCTAGGCAAGTCATTTTCAGAAATTTTGTTTATATTAGTTTCGGGTTGGCTATTTGTGCTAATTTTTAATTGGGCCTTCCTTCCGTCAGTATGACGCCGCACGTTAGCACTGAAAACAATGTCTTCAGTATGTATTGTATGTGTTTCGCGTCCGGGTAATTACTTTCTCCGCACGTTTCCGGACGCCGTTTTTTGTTGCTCCATCTGAATGACGCAAAGGGACTCCTTGAGGGTTTTCATCTCACTGACGATGTCTTTAAAACATGTGTGCAACTCCTTGATCTCACTGTGCTGCATCGCTTGGGGCTCCAGCTCGTCCTGAATGGTTAGACCCTCGCTGACTTCATCCGAATTGCTCAATTCGTTCTCCACTGCGGGGGCTGTTTCCTCTCCAAGTATATCCTTTTTTATCGCGGAAAACTTCTCTAATCTGGTCTGCTTGAACTTTTCGTGACTTGTGTTGCAGCCGCCTTCAACGTGTTGGATTTTTGTGGGCAGCTTTGAACTTCTCAATCTGATTTGGGTTCTGTTGGTGGTTGTTCCGTCGGTGGCAAATGTTGGAATTTCTTCAGGTGGTATATTTTCGATGCTAGGATTCGAAGGATTCGCAGTTGTCGGTCTAGAACAAATTTATTGCTAAAATGGTTCAGTACAATAAAATTTAATTTAGAATGGAAAGTAAACTTTTTTGTAGAAACAAAAAATGCAACCGTTTGTAATCATAAAAAACATTATACATTATATATAAATATATATATATATATATATATATAAATATATATATAAATATATATATATATATATATATATATATATATATATATAAATATATATATAAATATATATATATATATATATATATATATATATATATATATATATATATATATATATATATATATATATACCCTAATCTGTGGTCTGTGGTATATTTATTAATTGGAATCAGGTTTATTTGTCGCAGTAAATCCAAATTGTCCCAATTAATCTAGATTCACTGTAACTGCGTGTGACTTTTTGTAAATGACATCAAAAATGGCCGCTATAATGGCACCGTTTCCCTAGGAAACAAAGACAATACCGAAAATTTTCCTTGGAAATGACACCATAAACTCATATCAATATAAATCTATATATAAATAATTATTGTTTTTGAAAATATATGAGATCTCACCTAGACTTTCTAGAAACATTAGGTTTACTCGATGGGCTTCGCAATACTTGTCTACTTGGCTTGGTTTTACCAATATCGAGCGCTGTCTGTGATGGTTTTGGGTAATAAGCCTTGATTGCATCCAAATCCTTCTGCAAGTTCCTAATTAGAATGTCTTTCCCCGCCAAATTCTTCTTCAAATTACTAATTTCTTCCTTCAGGCTGTTCACCAACGGCGGCGGATTCTCGTTAAATTCTTCGATCATTTTCGATTTCTTGTCCGACGACTCGGTTAGTCTGCGCACCCGCTTCTGGAGATTTTCATTTTCACCTTGTAATTTGACATTTTGCCGTTTCGCTTTTAACATTTGTGATTTCAAATCGTCGACCTGGAATTGTAACTGATTTTAAGTATGTTCTACGGGGCAATTTCAAGGGGTTTACCTCTGCAGTAAACATGGTTTGCCGTGGATGAGAATGGCCCAGCTAAAAATTTATGATGTTTGTATTGAAGTATGACGGGAACACGAATTGTTACTTAGGCATCACCATGGCGACACGGTGCGGATTTTTCGATTCGTAAAAATCTTGTTGTGCTGGGGACTTGGAAAATTATAAATTCTTGTAGACTAACCGTAGGATCATATTTAAGTGTGTGGCTAAATAACCAATTCTATATGAATCAAGCCTTAATTAATCTATAAACTTGATTGAATTGTAAAAACTTGTGAAAAATAGCTTAGTGTAATTAATTATATGGAATATTATACAAACAATTTAGTGTAATCAAGAATTGATAGAGTACTCGGGTGCGATTCGGATAGCACTCGTTCTGGGGTGTAATGATGACACTCGTTCCAACCGTGTATTCGTTTAACAGTCAAAGTCGCAAAATACAAACAATTGACGTAAAATGATGGAATTTCAATTTACTAGCATTAAATTCACTAATAAACCGAAAGTCCTTCATTGGACGAACGTGAATTGTCCTTAATGTGCGTAACGACTCAAACAGTTAATCGAATACATCGTTCGGAGATGCCTCCCAACATCCCAACCATTTTCTCAGATCCTTCAGCCATGAGTATTGGCGTCTCTTTCCTTGTATTTTTCTTCGATGATGTCTTTTCGTATCGTTCTCTCCGCATGACGTGCCCCTAGTAGCGAATCTATATCTCTTTAACTGTGAACAGATCAGTCTCCATAACTCATTTGGTTCAGGACTTTAGGTGTGTCACTCTCTGCACCCACCATATTCGCAGTATACATCTGTATAGGTACATTTCAAAATTCTTCTTATCTATGTAGAGGTCCATAGTCTTTTGCACCTGTATAACAGCACCGGGAACATATAATACACGATAAAGAGCTTACTGCCAATATTCTAATCAGTTGTATGATAACAGTTGTGAATTACCATTAATAAATTAAGTTTTAACCATTTAAATTAATTTTATTTCGCCATTAAAAAATATTAACAAAGCATTTAGTTTATATTTGTGACCAATAATAATAAGAATAATAAAAATAGCGCAAACCAAAGCCCGGTGCAAACAAAATAAATTAGTTTTATCACATAATACATTAATATACCATTATAACTATTTGCCTAAAATATAGTACGATTAATAAAGCTAGCATGCGAGTGTTTGCAAGACTTTTTGCAGATTTTGGAAGTCCAATTCGAGATTAACTATGCCTGGTTTTTGGTTAGCCGCCATATAGGTTTTTGGGATGTTTATATAGCCGATGTTAACAGGCTTGCTCTCGTTTAGAGCTCTCGTCATTTCGATGGTTGGGAAAACGGTGAAGTCGGACTCCACTTGCCCGCCCAGTTTTCTTTTGATTGTTTCTGATGCGACTCTAGATTGGAACTCCTCTGCTTTGCGTTTTAATGACAGAATACGGTCGCGTTCTTCGGCGAAGTGTTTTTGCCACGCTGCCGGGCCGTGTCCTGGTTGAACTTTGTAGATGGCTGGGAATTTCGGTTTTGCGAAATTCATCAATATTTCCTATAACAAAAAGTTTGTTAATACGAGTTTGTCATTCTTAGCTCTTAAAAATATATAATTATTCAACCATGACTTAATAATACCATTTGTTTAGTACAAAATTAACCAGAAGCAGCAACATTGACGGAAATACAAGAAAAATCAGTAATAACACAAGAGATAGAAATTGTACAAGAAAACGAAGTGACAAAATCAGTAACAGAAAAACGAGAAAAGCTATTAATAATACAAGAAATACAAAATATATATAAAAATGCTCTAGGGCGACTAGCATGATAAACCATGCTAAAAGAAAGCGCCTTTTACTAGACTACACTTTCTAATACGTGTTTTATATATATTTTGTATTTCTTGTATTATTAATGGCTTTTCTCGGCGTGCAGTATCGCTCAGGTCTTGCGCCGCCGGTTGTAAGGGCCGAGGTAGCATAGGAAGCGGCAAATAGAACAAGAAACAATAAGCCCGTACCAGCCCAGAGCGATAAACGAAAGGCACTAAAATATATTATCAAATATATGGTGAAATGCAAAAGCCAAGAAATGATCCTACTCCTTTGATCATTTCTCGCTTTTTTGCAATATAGATCAATATTTTACAAGTAAACTTTAAAAATTCATTTAATGCCACCAATCAATACTCCTTAGGATGCTAATTAAAAATGCGAAAACTGTTTGTGAATATCTCTTTCCGTCTTCGCGTCACAACCCTTCAAAATTTATTGCTTGAAAATACCATTTCAGAAACGCCCATTTCGAGCTGTATCTCAATAACTACACTTCTAGTTTGTGTTTTTGGACTCAGGGGGTGGCTTTCCATATGAGAACTCTATTATCCTCAATCTACCTCTTATTATTTTATAGCAATTATGTTGAATAGTACTTAGACGTAAAATATACCTGTTTCAAAGCAGCTCCCTCCTTATACAGTGCATCCAATACAGGATCAGGTTTAGTTTTGAAAGTAGGTAGTGGAGTCAAGCCATTTAAAATGTCCTGCATCTTGGCGCTTTGAAGTTGCATTCTTTCATCACGTTCACGGTTGAACAGTTTTCGCAGATTATCAATCTCTTGCATGAGTAGTGGAGAATCTTTGACCACTGCTGGCAAGTGAGGTCCTGATGGTAGAGATGATAGTTGCGATCCTATTATAAATAGTATAATAAATTAAATAGTATACTTTTTTACGTTCTTCTTGCTTTTTAAATATCAAATATTGTACTGGAAAGTACATTTTTTATGACAAGATAAGAAGATTATTATTATCATTATTTATTTTGATTAAATTTGCTTCCATCTTAATAGAAATTACACTATACCTGCAACCTTGTTTTTTAAATATCAAATATCGTACTGGAAAGTACATTTTTTATGACAAGATAAGAAGATTATTATTATTATTTATTTTTATTAAATTTGCTTGTATCTTAATAGAAATTACACACTACCTGCAACAATATTTTCAAAAAAAAAGTTTCTTTATATATTTTATATAAAACTTTTCATAGTTCCATTATTTTGTATTCTAAACAATTTATAGTAATAAACTTTGGTATATTCACTGTAGAAAACATCACACAATTTTCAAAAATTTCGGACATTTTAATAATTGTATACACCTTTACTAAGCCCATTATAATTAATCCTGATCAATTTAGTTTACTTAAATTTTGTTGTATTATTTATAAAAAATTTCTTAACCTACAACGATATTTTAAAAAAATGCGAAAATTATAATTTCATAAAAATTTGTATAGGGCCATTATTTATCATTCTGAACAATTAATTTTCATAGAGTTTTGTTGTATTCCTTGTAAACAATATATTGAACAATTTCTTCATAGAAATGTCAGTTTACCTACAACGATATTTTAAAAAATGTCAATATTTTTTAATAAAAGTCCATTATTTTGCATTCTGAACAATTTATTATAATAAACTTTTGTTGTATTCTTTGTAAAAATGCTACTTTATACACTGTTATTTTCAATAATTTCGAAAATTTGAAAAATTGTGTATACTTTTGTATAAGCCCATTATTATTAATGCTGGTCAATTTATTTGGTTACATTTTGTTGTATTCTTTATAGAAATCTCACTTTATAACATATTTAAAAAATTTAATAATATTATAAAACTTTGCATAAGCCCATATTTTTGCAATCTGAACAATAGATTGTTGTATTTTAATAGAAATATCAATTTACCTACAACCAGATATGGATTAATATATTTTGGGACCTATTTTCCTGCTGGGTCCTTTACAAGAAATAGTCCACACAAAAACTAGTATATAGGTATAAACTTTTATTTTTGGTGTGGCATGGCCCTACACATTTGTCTCATTTGTCTATGATCTTGCCTTGAATAACATTATTTAAAGATGCTATGTCAATATTTTTTTCGTTTTTGACCTTAATCTGATGATTATCTCAGTCATCAACTATGTATTTTTTGGAAATTTTAATAATTGTATATACCTTTGCATATGCCCATTATAGTTCATTCTGATCAATTTATATTTTTTATAGAAATCTCCTTTACCTACGGTATATTAAAAAAAATCGAAAATTATAATTTCATCAAAGTGTGTATAGGACCATTATTTATCATATTGAACAATTTATTGTCATAAAGTATTTTTTTATTCTTGGTAGAAATGTCAGTTTACCTACAACGTTATTTTCTAAAATTTCAATCTTTTTTTTTTAATAAAATTTTGGAAAGTCCATTAATTTACATTTTGAACAATTTATTGTAATAAACTTTTATTGTATTGTTTGTAGAAATGTTACTTTATACCTCTTTATTTTCAATATTTTTGAAAATTTTAATAATTGTATATATCTTTGCATAAGCCCATTATTATTCATGCTGGTCAATTTATTTTAATTAAATTTTGTTGTATTCTTTATAGAAATCTCACTTAACCTACAACGATATTTCAGAAATTTCGAAAATGTAATCTACAATATGAAATAAGAAGTTTTTACATACCTGAAGTACTTTTAGACATAGGTTCATATGATTTCTTATTGTAATGCTTCAACTTCTCCCTCATTTCAGTTTTTTCATTCTCCAGTGAGTCTATATCAGCCTGTAAATGATCCATGGTCTCCTCAAACTCTTTCTCCTTCTTCTTTAAATTATTGCTGGCTTCCTCCAATTTCCGTTGCAATTTCTCAATTGTCAATTCGTAGTCCTTGTTAACATTGCCCAACTAAAACAAATAATTGATTTGATTTTGGCTCGATTCTATAAATACGAGGTAATTATAATCCGTGATTATATTGTTAGATGTTGCATAAGTTGTTCTTAACTTCCCATTTCATAGCCTTATCTACTACCAAACTCAATACAAATATATATGAATTCAAATTTTCAGTTGTGTGATCCAGATATTTTGTTACACAGGTTACTATGCTGTCAACTTTGGACTTTCAGCATTGATTAATCATGTGATGACTAATCAATGCTTTCAGTGAATTTAAAAAAATCTTCTATCTTTAACTCTATATCAGTCATGAAGCTTGATGCCAGTGAATTCATTTACATAAAAGAAATAACAAATGTATAAACAACAGTAATTGTAAACTATAATAATGTTAATAATGTTAATGTAATAGCCTACACCGAAAGGTAAAAGGCAATTGATAATATATATATATATATATATATATATATATATATATATATATATATATATATATATATAAAAGAAATAATTTTAAATAATATAATATATACTTATTTGAGTGTAAGTATTATTTACTTTTCAAACTGACATCAGTTTTCACGTTGACAGATAACATCCCGTTACAAAAATACAGATTGCAAACATTCTTAGACCTTTTTGTGATTTTAAGACCTCTGTTTATATATGGCAACGTCGCAATATATGTCAATGTTGTCAAAAGTCAGGTTAAATCATGGATTGAAAATTAATTCAAGAGTTATCTGCTTTATACATCCCATCCTTGATTGATTAAATATATTGAATCACCAACCTTTTTCTCGGCCAGTTCTTTCCTTATTGTCATCTCAGATAGCTGTTCTTGTTTTTCTTTGATATTTTTGCGAAGTTCTTTTATATCAGATTCTTTATTTTCCAGCTTGCTTGTGAGAGTTTTTGTTTGCTCCAGTTCTTTTTTCACCGTTGTAGCTCTTGTAATGATTGGGGCATTGGGCTAAAACAAAAACAAATAAATGTAATCAGTGCACAATATTCTGTTGCAATGGTTGTGTTCTTCCTGCAAGCTGCCTGTCCAAAAGTTTGATTTTGGAAGATTTATGTGGTGTATTGAGAAGTTACAAGTTAGTAGATGGTATAAATCTGGGCGAAAAATTAAACAACATATTAATGCCTTTATTCATAAATGAGTTTAAAAATAACGCTTCTTTAAATGAAAAATAAACCGTTAATTAAAAAAAAAAACTGATTTTAACGTTATGTTGCATCGATTAAATCCTTCACTGGCCGAAATCGCTAGATTCTATTTTTAACAGAAGATTAGCGAGTTAGAAACAACGAAAAACGGTTTCCAATATAATAGAATGTTGTAGACACGTCAAAAGCTACTAATTATTATTTTTGTATGATAATACTAATTATGTTAGATCTTAATCCTGCTGAAGGCTGAAAATTGTATACAAAGATACAATATTCTTTTCTTTTTTACTACTAGATTCGTAAAAAAGAAAAGAATATTGTATCTTTGTATACACTTTTCAGCGTACAATATTTATAATACATCAAGTCATCCATGATTTTTTATATTCATTATATTAAGGTTCACATTTATAGGGCTATCAGCAGTGAGGCTTTTCCGACGGTAAAGGGAGAAGCTCAGAGGAGCTTAATCACCCAGTATTTACGTTAACATCAGAAAACCTCTGATAAACTGTAAAAGATGATTCGCAAAATTTCGGCCACAGCGAGTTTTGAACTCTGTACGAGACGGTTAGAGGCCCCAACCACTATGCCACTGAGGTGGGTTATAGATTAATTTACTTGCTGAGGAACTTTAATGTTATTATTATTATTTCTGTACATACCTTCTCTTCATTTTTATTTGCGGTATTTATTTCATACTCATTATCTTGAAGAAATTGTGCCAATTGTGTTATTTGTGTAACTATAAATGACAACGAATTTTTAATACTCTGTACAGGTCCTAGATCATCTTGTTCGTAAACTTTGTCACTGGCGTTTACAGCAATGTCCTTAATTTTATCCTGAGGTAATCCTTTTTCAGTATCTTAAAATATTATTAAATTATAACACATAAGCTTTGTTTCACAATAAGTCAGTGGGTTATAGCCATTTAGTAATTTATTTTCAAATTCGCTAACAAACTATTTTTTAATTTTTTTATCTTTTCTGTCATAGCACAGATTTTGAAATTCTCATCACTCATCATCATACAATGCTAAAATAGGATTATTATTATGTAGGTATATAATAATAATCCTATTTTAGCATTCATGCCTATAAATGAAATGATATAATATATTAGTATTAGTATATTTGCACCTTGAGACAACTGATGTAATTTCCAAAATAGTTTTTTGATAAAAGCATTTTAAAAATAGTTCCAGTAGTCTTACCATTGAGTATAATGTTATCTTTTTTATGTTTAAATAATAATTTGGTTTATTCTAAACGCAAAAAAAAAAACGTTATAGGAGCCTTAAAATATACATAAGAATCATCAAAACAAAAATCAAAACCTGAGAATTAATTTTGAAACTTGTCATCTCAAGGTGTGATATGATATAAATAGAAAAATCAATAAAATTATGTTATAGAATACATTCCTCTTGTCTTTTGTGTATCAATCACATATTATATCATATCTATATATAATATATATATATATATATATATATATATATATATATATATATAATAAGTGTATTTGCCATAAGAAATTTTATAGAACTAATAAATAAAAATCTTTGCAGTTGGTATGGATGGAGTACAAACAAACATGATTATTCAGAAAGGCTTTTGATAAAGTCCAAATCATGAAACCAGCTTCATGATAATAATTGCTCTAGGGGGGCAAGGCACATGAAATAAATTCATGACTATAAATGATTAGAAATAACAATATGTAGACTTTCTTTTTTTCGAGACCATATGTATGTAAACTGATTTATTACAGTTATTAATTATTACTGGGTGAAGAACTTATTACTTTATACCCCACAGGGTTTAAAAGAAAATTTATTAATGATTAACATACCTCCACTGGTAGATATTGTTTGCACAGAAGCTTTTACAATATCCTGCAATGTCTTGATTATCTTCCCTGCATGCTGATAACACTGGTACAAATTCTCAAACACCTCCTTGTTTAGGCCTAAATTCGTTACATTCGTATCTGGAGGAACGCGCCTTTTTACAAGTTTAATTTGTTGTTGTAAATTGTCAATCGTTGTTATAACATGTTGAGACAGCAAACCAATATCGCCAACATTTGATGTCTAAAAAAGATAACATGATTTTAATACTGCTTGATAGTCCTTCGTTAGTTAGTAGATGCTTTACAATTTTGTCTACCAAAGTAATATTAAATGGATCGCTTAATAACATATTCAACAAATTTTATAAAACATTGACTCTAATTGTATAATTCCTTAATTACTATCAATATGGTTTTTATTTAAAAATAATAATTTAAAACTGAGCAAGATAATAAAAAGAAACCTCTATCTTTATAGGGCTATCAGCCGTGAGGCTTTTCCGCCGGTCAAGGGAGAAGTTCAGAGGAATTTAACCATCCGGTATTTACCTTACCTTCTCAGAAAACCTCTGAAAAACTGTGACAGATGATTCACGAAAATTTGCCCCAATGCTCAGTACGAGACGGAGAACGCCTCTAACCACACGGCCATTGAGCTGGTAAGCTAATATTATGTCAATATCATATAATCGAGATAAAACAATCAGTTATCACAAAAAGGAACATTTTACAAAACATTTAGATTTATATACCATAATTGCTTACCTCAATTAGAGTTCTTATAACCAGAGCATCATTGTTGATCCCATCACAGGCTGCCACAAGTAAACGAACATTATCGTTCAGCAACTGTGTGTGATTTAGTTTACTGTCTATGCCCAGTAAAACTGGGTACATGGTATTGAAGTAACCAACACACTTTTCAAGGGCTTCGGTTGGAACATTCTCATCCAGCTGGTCCCGCTTTACAAGCTCCACAAATCCATCAACCACTTTTTCCTGTGCTCCCATTTCTGGGTAGATTGCGCCTACTTTTAGCAATGACTCCGGTTTGCATGTGTTGAGTGAAAATTGGTATTGATGCAAAATGCACTGAAATCATCATTAAGAATAATAAAATACTTGTATGGGGATGAATATCTACACTATATGGTAAACTTAAACTATATTTGAGTATATAAGTAATGGAACTAATATATTTAATACATATATATTAATTATTGTTACAATGTACTATTTTTTAATATTGATTTTATTTTGTTGCACTGTAATTGGGTTTACCTTTTGGGCAATAAATATTATTATTATTATTATTATATATATATAAATATATATATATATATATATATATATATATATATATAAATTGCAAATTTATTTATCATAGTCAATTTGATAATTTTTGATTATATTCATGTACAATATAATCTGGATTAGTGTCCATAAATCTAGTTTTTCCAATTAAACAAGGCACTCAGATTAATTTTTAGTGCCTTATTTAAGAAAAAACTACTAGATGTGATGGACATTTACAGACACTATGTTTATTATTTTCTCTATATAAATATACATTCCCGCTAAAATCAGTTGTTTTACGATTACAATATTTAATCGATAAATAATATGATTAAGTAGAAATCCATTCCTAATAACAACAAGATAAAGAGATAAATATTGGATCTACTTAATGATATTACATATGGGTTCGAATTAAACCCAACTCAAAATCTTAAACTATTGCTTTACCTGCAGAGCATATATGTAGTAGGATAATCGACATCTGAATGCATACTGCTCAACAACATGCCCTTTGATAATTGTAGGCTTATCAATTTTTTCAACAGGTGGAAACTTGTCCCTGATCTGTCCCATCAACAAATCAGTCTTGTAGATAAGTCTGGGGATGAGTAGCAGAACCAGTACAGCATCATGATCACCTTAAAGTAATTAAAAAAATAATATTCATCTAAATGCATTGTGATTCATATTGGTAACTCAAGGGATACCATTTAGTAATCTATCATCTAGATACTATTTAGTAATAGAACATATTGCACCTTGAGATGACAAGTGTTTTAACTTGCAAAATGAATTTTCAGGCTTTGATGATTCTTATGTATATTTTAACGCTCCTATAATCCTTTTTTGCGTTTAGAATAGACGAAATTATTATTTACACAGAAAATAGATAGTAATAATAATACTCAATGGTAAAACTACTGGAATGCAATAGTTCCAGTAGTTTTACCATAGAGTATCTTTAACATGTATTTATCATAAAACTGTTTTGGCAAGTTACGGCAGTTGTCTCAAGGTGCAATATGATACATTTGTAATTGGTTATATTGATAATAAACCAACAAATGATATAATTTTGGGTAATCAATCATTTCTTGAATAAACAATATTTCGTTAAAAAAATAACAAGCCAATAACAATATTTCAATTCACCCCCATTAATAATTTTAACTGTTCATATAATTTTATTTATATAGATTGCTGCTATAATATTGAGACTAATGATGATACTTGATATGGTTGCAATGGATAAATATGTTGTATACCAAAAAAAAATATGTATATATATATATATATATATATATATATATATATATATCAGAATTTAATAAAATTCCTATTTAATTTTTTCTGAATGAACACTTACCACCTCTGTTCATAAAAGTGTCAGGCATAAACGCCGTTAAATATTTAATATGCTGCTGCAGTTGTTGCACATCAACTCGCCTCAACTCCAAATCTATAGCTTTTGTATGTGCTTTAGTTTCTGAAAACATCTTTTTAAAGTCTAAAATTTGTGGAAGAGCTGACACAGGTTTATTGGATTCTTTCTCCAATCTGTGTTGCAGATCTAATGACTGCTCTTGAAGTTTATGAACAAGTTCTCTGAATTTATTTATGGTAGCTTCTCTATCTGCTATAGTTTCTTGTGCGGCTTCCTTCTCTCTCACAGCCTGAAAAAAAGCGTCAAATTAATTGATGGTAATTAATATTTCCAATAGATTTTACTTCTCTATGTGCAGCATGTGCCATATCTAATTCCTCTCGTAAATCCATCTCCAACTCAACATTGCTTTCAACTAATTGGTCGTTTATGTCCTGTAGGGCTTCTAACTCGGCTACTTCTTCTTGCAATTGAACCACTTTCTCTTCCAGTGATAACTTTTGTTCACCCAGGATGAACACCATTTCTTCAGCACCAAGAGCAGCATCCACCTACATATTAAAAATTATGTTTTTTCGTTTTTCACCGATTGCTTTTTACGAAATTTTATTTAAAATCAGTAAATACATACATGTTCATCATCATTAATGTATATTTATGAAAAGTTTTGAATCAATATGTTATGATCTACATATGATGAAATGAGATTGTTTATCATTAGAAAAGTCAAAAAACTACTTTTGTGTAATTTTTCATTTTAAGTGCTATACAGTCTGGAAATTAGGTAGCGAATAAATTCATAAAAACATTTATTATGATTTTTCTAAAAAATTCTCGGACACGTCGATTTTTAATCTTAAATTGCCAATTTTTTATGAAAGTGTCAATTTTGTTCGACCATTTTTGAATTAGCAATGACGTCATTGTCATTTTTTTCAAATGACAACCCTATTGGCCCGAGCAATTTTTACAAAAATCATAAATAAAGGTTTTATTGAATTTATTCGCTACTTAATTTCCACCCTGTATAACACATGAAATGAAAAAATGCACAGAAGTAGTTTTTTGCATTTTATAATAATAAATAATCTCATTTTAATGATCTACATATTGAATTAAATACTTTTTTAAATAGACATTAATGATGATGAACATGTATAGGGTATTTCATTTTCAAAATATCAGGTGTTGGACTTACTTGCTCTTGCAAATCCGCGATTTGTTGTTCCATTTGTTCAACGCGCGCGCTTAGTTTCTCCTTGGTACGTCCCAACTCAGCCACTTCTGATTTCTTCTGGTCCATATCTTTAAGCAACTTCTGGTACTCATGTTTATCATGCGCAGACAAATCTCTCATCCGCACCAAAGTTTCACGCAGGCGTGCATTTTGTTGCTCCAGTTGTTTAATTTCATATGTAGACATTGTAGCACCTCCTTCGGTATGGCCTAGAAAATGATAATGTGTAATAATGAAAATTGGTATTGATGCAAAATACAGGCTTCCCAAAAAGCCCGGGACGGAGTTATAAGATTTGAAAAGTGAAAAAATTTCACTAAAAAGTGATAATAACTACATTCTTAGATAGTTTAGAACATCCATGCTGTGTGTAGTTTTTTTAGGTGATGACCACCCCAACATTTTTAAATGGCAACCCCGAGCCGAGTTTCACCTTATTTTAAAGGAAATGAAAAAAGATATATGTCCCCATAAACCAAAACCTGATATCTTAAGTCTTTCCAGAATTATGATGGGTTGACTACCAAATGGTTACATGTAATAAAAATAAAATGTTTTAATGTTTTTTGCAAGTTTATTACGATTTTTATAACAAATATTCAAATTGTCCTCAGGAACATAGCGTTAGTTATGTTGGTGGTAATATCCGTCTATACAAATGCATTTGAATCACTGAGTAGTGTCCTATATTGAAATAATATTGTAACAGTCTTGTAATAGTACTAAAAAAAACTGAAACCACTGAATATTTGTTTCCAATAAACTTCAAAATCAACAATATGATAAATTTGCTCAAACTATACAGCCAACAACAATAAAAACAAATCAACAATATGATAAATTTGCTTGAACTATACAGCCCATAAAGGCACCATACATGGTCAATAATACTGTACTGTCAGTATTTCCTTCAATCCTCCTTTTATATTTATCAAGTAATCAATTATCCAGATATAGATCAGTATTCTCTTCATTTCATTGTTACTACACCTTACACCATAAGTAATACTGTCAATATTTTAGTATAATGAACATTTTAAACATATTATTGTACTGTAATACTGTCATTATTCTAAAATATTGACAGTAATATTGATTGTGTAAGGTGCCTTATACAATTACACTTATAAACTATATACCCTATTCACACTACATGATAATTGAAATTAAAATTGAATTATGAATTTACTTAACAATTGTCTTATTATCCTACTAAGTAGTAGCAGTTATAATAATTGTCATATTGTTTATTTTACATACCTCCTTTATCTTGCATTTCCGTTTTTAATATCTCCAAATCCAAAGTAACTTCCTCCAATTTCTCTTTGCAAACTTCCAGTTCTAATTGCAATGTTTCAGCCTTTTCTTCTGCCATTTCCTTATCTAATGTCGCCATTTCTACAGCTTCAGCTAAATCAGACACCTCTTCGGCATGTGCCTCGCGCGCTTCCACCGCCTCTTTTGCTTCCAACTTCGCCTTTTGCAAATCTCGCTGTAAATTTGCTTGGGATTCCATAATTTTAGATTTGAACTCAATTAGTTGCTCCAACTAAAATAACAGAACAAATATTTAGTTAATATCTTTTTCTTCTACTAAGTTAATAAACTACACCTGGTATGGAGGTGTAGTTATATTAACTATATAATATACTACACTATTTAATAGTTGGATTTTTATATAATTTGTTCAAACAGTGGGTTATTACTTCTTCTTGCTAGAATAAAGTAGCAATTTTGAACATCATCTATAGATGACTATTTTTTTTTCCTCCCTAGAGTAATATTTCTTAAATATTTTTACTAATGAGGGTAATGAATTTCATTTAAAAATATACTCTATTTGATGAGTATTTATTAAGTATGAAATAATGCAGAAACTTTTTGAAATAATAAAATTTTCTGAGAATGATAAATATTTTCCCTTACATGTCCAACTTTTTGAAAGACACTGTATATAGATATAAATATATATATGGACCTTTTATCTTTATGTCTTCCCATAGTAATCAAAAGCCATAAGTAGAATACTGCTCTATGGAGGAACAATTTTCCTTCATCATTTTAATTTTAGCCTAGGAATTTGTGAAACACAAATATAAATATTTTCCCATATGTGTCCAACTTTTTGAAAAACACTGTATATTGAAATATATATGTCCTTTTGTCTTTAGGTCCTCCCATAGTAATCAAAAGCCATATGTAAAATACTGCTCTAGGTAGTAACAATTTTCCTTTACCATTTTAATTTTAGCCTAGGAATTTGTGAAACACAAAACTGACCTGTATTTTAAGTTTATCAATATCCTTCATCTTCTCCTTATCTTCCTGCCGCTTCAACTTAAGCGTCTCCAACTTCTCAGATAAATCCTTTATCTGTTGCGACCTATTCTCCAATTCTTGTTGGCACTGGAGATTATTTAGTTTTTCCTCTACTGTAGCTACAGGAGTAGTCGTGGATGTTATAGCCTGCCCCGGCGTAAATTGTGGCTTTAATGTTTCCACAAAATTTGTCTAAAAACATCCTTTGTAGTAAAAGATATATTTCTAAATTGTAAATTGGTACCTCCACAAAGGAAGCGCGTTTGGGAATTTGGCCCGGTTCAATAGCATCCGGTCGCTCGACATTGGGCGAAGTCAATTGACTTCTGCTGCCTGCTAGTGATTGTCTACTGCCAGCTAATGATTGGCGACTACTGGCGAGCGATTGGCGACTACTCGCCAATGATATTCTAGAGCTGATATAGAGAGATTATTTAGGATTTGTAGTTATTTTGATGATGAGATTAAATTAGAGGCAATTCGTTATGAAATTATTTGTACACACGCTATATAGTTATTAGTAATAGGCACTACTATTTATAGTAGTGATACTACTTTAAAGTACAATGGGTGTGTTAATTTAATAAGGCTACTATAATAATTATTTATTACACTGACTTAACGAAGCAAGCAAAAAACATTTAACTCAGAACACCAGTTTAATTTGCTGTAAAAAGCAACCTAACTGTCTTATTTGTATTTATATTAATATTCTGAAACACTCAAGATATTTTTATTATTTAAGTATTTTTCCTATTATTCATAATGCTGTTGCTGTACCTTGATGCTGATAAAGTTCCAGGTCTTTTAGTTGGCGACGTTTTTCTTCGAACACTTTCCAGTTAGCAGCAGTAAATATAATGTTAATTGTTAATTAATTATCAAGCAAGATTAATATTTTGGAGAGTGCAAGATTAACACACATAAAACTAAACAATACACTTACGTAGTTGGTTTTGGTTTTGTACCAACATTGCTAGCATGAAAAATAAAAACATACTTAATAAATTTTATGTCCACAAAATTGGTTTGGTTTTATAAATAATACAATCATTCCTAGTATTGTTGGTATTTACTTCAATATTTATAAACCAATCTGGATTAACATCAGTATTCTGTTCAATCCATCAATACTAAACCTTACACAATCAGTAAGACTGTCAACATTTTAGAATACTGACAGTATTATTAACCCTGTAAGGAGCCTTGCTCTGTTAGTATTCTAAAATATTGACAGTATTACTGATCATGTAAGGTGTAGTATTGATGAATACTGACATTAATCCTGTTAATTGGGTGGTAGTTAAATATTGAAGCAAATACTGAGTATCAAGAATGGCAGTATTATTGTCTTTATAAAAGGCACCTTACATGGTCAATAATATGTCATTCCTAGTACTCTCAGTATTTGCTTAAATCCTCCTTCAATATTTATCAAATAATCAATTATTTAGATAAACATCAGTATTCTCTTCATTCCATTATTACTGTACCTCACACAATCAGTAATAGTAATAAATCAGTAATAATTTTAAACATGTTATCATTCAGTAATACTGTCATTATTCTAAACTATTATTGATCATGTAAGGTGCCTTTAAGGATGGATTGGAGACCATATGTAGATATTTTATTAAAAAAAATATTATTTTGAGAAAATTAACTTTCAATTTATATACTTTTTAATGGTCTTGTATCCAGTTTAATGTTTTTTTTATAGAATTTGGGGTAATATTAATGGATTTTATCCTGCCACTACTGATTATAAAGAACAAAAAGTAATTCTTTATAATATATAAATATTAATAAATACACACCTGCTTTGTCGACTTCTCATCTTAGTAGCAGTATCCTCATGACTTACTTCCATAGGTCTCCCATATGGGTCCAACAGAATAACTTGATTTGGCCTAACAAACATTCCATAATTATCTTCACACTAAAGAAAAAAACAACTCCAGTTACAAAGATATTAAATGAAACTACAAGTGTACATTACCTGAAAGTACTGTTTTCCCTGTACAGTTCCATTATTTTTACCCTTTGGGTCATCCAGTATAAGCCCAATCCATCTTCCAGTTGCAAAGTTTGTTATACCAAAGAAAGCAATGGTACCATGCACATCTTTGCCTGGCACATCCACTTTTTGGCCAATTTTATAATTCTCGGACATGATTTCTATGTACAATAATGATATGTATCATTTATGTAATGAGTACTTGCATGATTTACTCACAGTTTTTGGGGGTGTAATTGTTGAATACACTGTATTAACACAGAAATAAATTAGGATTACATTAGATTTGACACAAAAATATAATCCTAGAAGTGAACCCTGCATGAACGAAGGGGGCAACAAAAGCCATCTGGTGGCCAAGTGGTACACCTGAAGTTGGCAGCGAACAATATCTATGATATCTATCTTCACGTAAATGATTTGGCGCAATATTCAAAATATAATAATTCACAAATTTTATTTTAATCATTTATTTTAATATTTATAATATACATATTTATATGGTATATAAATAACAATTTCAAATGTAGGTCTGCATCTTGAAGTCACATCCTCAATGGTATTTGTAGGAATGAAAATATAAAACAAAACAAGAACAATATTAATGTTTATTAATTGATCTACAATAGAATTATTTATTTCAGTGTCCAATGGAATATTACCTAACAACCTTTTTAAACACCTAGATGAAGATAACTAAAAATGCAATAGTAAATATTTATAGACACAAAGATTATGTTTATATATAGATAATGCAAAAGTCTTATCTTCCAATGTCCAACGCCTAGCAGAAGGTTTCCTATCATAGTTTTGTAACTGAGAATTTATAAAAGATTTTGTTACTTGATTTAAATTATTTTTAACAATACTAGCTACAGAAACCCTAAGGCAGAAGTGTGTTACCCATCAAAAAAACTATGCATGCAAATGGGGTTGGTGTTGCAAGACCTACCAAACAATGGCCATTTAAGATTTCATGTGACTGCACTACACTGTTTTTTATTTTATAATTTTTGATAAACCAAGACTTAATTGATGAATTAAATTGATTGAATCATAGAATATTTTGGAAAACATTGTAGTACAGAGTAAAATCCTCAAAGGTACCTTACATGGACAATAATACTGACAGTATTCTAAAATATTGATAATATTATTGATTGTGTAAGGTGTAGTATTGATGGATTGAATAGAATACTGACGTTAATCTGGATAATTGATTGGTTGATAAATATTGAAGCAAATACTGACAGTACTAGGAATAACAGTATTATTAACAATATAAGGTGCCTTTAAAACGGCATGGTTTGGTAGGTCTTGAAATACCAACTCACCCCATTAGCATGCATAGTTTTGTTGATGGTAACAGGCTTCTTAAATCCTTTCAGGCCTGGATTTTTAAATTGAATTTTATGTGCAAATGCCGCCAGCAGGTCTTAGATGTAAAAAATTAATAATCAAACCTTACATTTATTGGATTAAAATAGTAGATTTGTCCATAAACAGCATGTGATTAAGAGCAAAAATATGGATAGGCACAGTAAATAGAGACATGTAAATGTTATGGTGGCAAATGCCACAGGCAGGAATGAAAGGGTTATGTTAATGTAAAGTTGATAGCTTTAGTAGCTACACAAACCCGAAGGTAGTATTCAGATTTGTACTATATATTTCTTTCAGAACAAATATAAATGTATTATAGAATCATCTAATCATTTCTATCCATATGTAAACATGCAGTGCAAGTTAATATCAGGCACTAAATAATTATCCATATTGTTTCTGATGTAAAGATGACTGTAGTGAGTTAATTCCAAATAAAGGTGATTTAATATCAAGACTACTAGAGTAATTGGTGTACCCTTGTGACTATTTAACTTACATGATAACATCCCACCATAACCAAGTAATTATTTATGGATAACATACCTGAATGAGACGACCATGATATTTTGTACACAGAAGAATCATGTTGAAACCATGTTGAATTTGTTGCAATTCTAGTCTCTTATTTCTTATTGTTTTCTCAAGACGATTTGATTTATACACAAGAGTATTATAGTGAGAGGATTTATATTATTATTGTTTACAATACACATTCCTCTAGCCGACATGAAATCAGCTGTAGGACATACCAACTTCACTGAGGGGTGAGGGGAAGGTAATTACTAAAATATATAAATCCGACAAATATATTAAATATACATTCAAATAATCTTTAAACAAATTCATAAAACATATAAATATAAGACTGATTAAATATTGTATTTTATCATTATACATATTCGTTACAACGAAATTCAGTACTTATAAAAACAAAATTTATCGTATGTTACCAATAAATATAGCATTTATTTATTTACATTATGATAATTATACTTCCTAAATGTTTTAGTTATACCGATAAACTTATTGCATACAGATTTAATTATATATATTTGAATGGTTGTTTTTTGCCGCGTAAATCACGTGCGCCAAGTTCAGATTGTTTTCCGGTTGCCGACCAATCGGGTACGCTCCCGCTCGTTTCGTAGCAGACGACCACGGCTCCACACGCCCATAGCCATTGTTCTCATGTTGTAAACAGCAGCCCGGCGGCGAGTGAAGAAAGACGTCTCTACACGTGCTAATTGAGTTTTCCCTCTTGTGAATCAACAGCAATACGAATACTATGATGTTTGTTGGTGAGTACTGTATACATTAATATAACATTCACTCGGTTTAATCATGAGGGTGATTGATATTATTTTTTAATAATAACGCCATTGTAGCAACAATGTCGGCGTCATCCCTAATAATACTTTTTTATGTGGTGAGTGAATTATGGGTTTGTTTTGTGTTTGTACGCTGATTCGTACATTGTTATTAACGGCGTGGTCGGTGTCTATAATAATATCATCCATTTGAGTTGTTTATGTGTAATTTTGGGGCGGTTTTTGTTTATTGTAATAAAAAAAGTGATGGCCATATTAATTCATTGTATTATAGCAGTGAATGTTGTTACATGTAAGTGGAAAACAGTGATAACATGTGAAATATCTGGGTTTTATTGGATGTTTCATTGTTTTTTACTTCTATATAATAAAAATAATTGCAATTATAATTGGGGCAATAAGTGAAATACTTAGTGACTTCATACTAGCCTATATATCCTAAAATTAAACCATGTTTTGGGTTTAATTTTATGTATTTCGCTTGTTGTCTCAAATCTAAATGGAATTATTCAGTGTTTTCCACATCGATATACAAATATTTCCTATTCTAATTGGAATAACAGGTGAAATATCAAAGGGGCTTCGAACCAGCTTATATATCCTAATTACACCTTGGTTTAGGTTTTATTTTAACCCTAGATGGGCTCTGTGGGGTTTGAGATACCCAAGCTATTATTTGGGATGCAATAATGGGAGTGAATGTTAGTTTTATTTAGCATATTATGATAATCATGTACTATTAATTGTATGTCCATTAATTTGATTAGTCTCCTGATTGTCTGTAGAGTAATATTAACTCATAGAAGATAAAAAGCAAATGAAAACTTTTGAGGCTGATAAAATAAGTTTGGGTGTCTGAAAGCCCTGTGTGCACATTAAGTAATTCTAAATAAGTGTACCTGTCTAGGGTTAACATAGGTAAATGAATATCATCGCCTAAAAGGCACCTTTCATCATCAATAATACTGTCACTATTTTAGAATAATGACTGTACTACTGTACGATAACATGATTAAAATGTTTATTATTCTAAAATATTTACAGTATTATTTATTATGTAAGGTATAGAAATGATGCAATGAAGAGACTACTGATGATTATTGGGATAATTGATTACTTGATAAGATAAGGTGTAAAGGTCGTTTTAGACAAGACAATTTATTGACTCAAAAGTTAGTCAAGATGTGAGACAATCTAAATTGTCTCTTATCATACAGCAAATTATTTGAAATATTGAATTGGATGGTAGATCAAATGGAAAAATATAACGCGTTTTATTTGTCAAGGACAAATTGTATGGGAGGAGGATATATGAATTCATTTCTTGAACAACTTTTGAGCTAAGAAATTGTCTTGTCTAAAACGACCTTAAGGCCTATAAAAGGCACTTTACATGGTCAATAATACTGTCAATCCTAGTACTGTCAATATTGGCTTCAATTGTCTTTATATTTGTCAAGTAATCAATTATCCGGATAGGGATCAGTATTCTCTTCATTACATCATTACTATACCTTACACGATGAGTAATACTAGCAATATTTTTGAATAATTAACATATTAAATATTTTATCATTCAGTAATACTGTCATTATTCTAAAATATTGACAGTAATATTTTGGAATAATCACAGTATTACTGTACGATAATGTATTCAAAATGTTCATTATTCTTATATATTGACAGTAATACTGATCGTGTAAGGTATAGTAATGATGGAACAAAGAGAATATTGGTGTTTATCCAGATAATTGATTACTTGATAAATATTGAAGGAGGATTCAAGCAAATACTGACAGTACTAGGATTGACAGTAATATTGACTATGTAAGGTACCTTTTTAAGGCATCTTACACGATCAATAATACTGTCAATATTTTAGATTAATGACAGTATTACTGTATGATAACATGTTTAAAATGTACATTATTCTAATATATTGACAGTATTACTTATCATGTAAGTTATAGTAATGATAGAATGAAGAGAATACTGATGTTTATTCAGATAATTGATTACCTGATAAATATAAAAGGAGGATTGAAGCAAATACTGACAGTATTATTGACCGTGTAAGGTGCTATTTAAGAAGCAACACCACATATGAAAAATTGTATTCGAGGTTGACAGGACAGAGATGACTTAATTTAAAATATTTATTGGTGTTATTTTACTTTGACATGTTGTAATTTTTATTTTTTATGCTTATATTTTATTTATATGAACCAGGAGCTTTTTAATTACACCAATAAACATTTTATAATAAGTTTTTCTAGCTCTTGTCAACCTCGAATAAAATTTTGGATGTGTGGTGTTGCTGCTTAGGTGATGATATGTATATGCTGAAATAAAACCTAGAGCAAGGTTTAGTTTTAGGATATATAGGCGGGTATAAAGCCCCTTTGGTATTTTACCTGTTGCCCCAATTATAATAGGAATTATTTTTGTTATATAGATGTGGAAACAATGAATAATTCCAATTAGAATTGAGGCAACAGGTGAAATACATTATATTACACTCAAAGCTAGGTTTATTTTAGGATATATAGGGTGGTCCAAAACCTGTTTGGTATTTCACCAGTTACCCTAATTAGAATAGAAATGGTTTATATTATATAGATGTGGAAAACAATGAATAATTCCAATTAGAATTGAGGCAACGGGTAAAATACATAAACAATGAATAATTCCAATTAGAATTAAGGCAACAGGTGAAATACATAATATTAAACTCAAAGCGAGGTTTATTTTAGGAAATATATGCTGCTCCAAAACCTGTTTGGTATATCACCAGTTGCCCTAATTAGAATAGGAATGGTTTATATTATATAGATGTGGAAAACAATGAATAATTCCAGTTAGAATTGAGGCAACAGGTGAAATACATAATATTAAACCCAAAGCGAGGTTTATTTTAGGATATATAGGCTGGTCCAAAACCTGTTTGGTATATCACCAGTTGCCCTAATTAGAATAGAAATGGTTTATATTATATAGATGTGGAAAACAATGAATAATTCCAATTAGAATTGAGGTAACAGGTGAAATACATAATATTAAACTCACAGCGAGGTTTATTTAAGATATATAGGCTGGTCCAAAACCTGTTTGGTATATCACCAGTTACCCGAATTAGAATAGAAATGGTTTATATTATATAGATGTGGAAAACAATGAATAATTCCAATTAGAATTGAAGCAACAGGTGATTTACATAAAATTAAATCCAAAGCGAGGTTTAATTTTAGGATATATAAGCTGGTACAGAGCCTGTTTGGTATTTCACCTGTTGCCTCAATTATAATTGGAATTATTTTAAAAATCAATTTCAGCCTCATACTTTAGTAATGATTGGAGAATATAGAGTACACATAAAGATTAGCGTTGCTATTACTAGACATATGTATATGCTAAAATGAAACCTAAGACAAGGTTTAGATTTATGATACAGGTTGGTATGAAGCCTGTATGTTACTCAAATGTTGCCCCAATTCGAATAGGGATTATTTTTATTATATAGATATGGAAAACAATGAATAATTGCAATTAGAATTGAGACAACAAGGGAAATTTATAAAATTAAACCCACTGCAAGGTTTAATTTTAGGGTATATAGACTGGTATGAAGCCTATTTGGTATTTCACATCTTCCCCCAATTATAAATGGAATTATTTAATCATATAGGCTTCATCCCCATTACTTCAGTAATGATAGGAGAATATGTAGCACACATAAATATTCACACTGCTATTAATAGTCAATATTGATTAAATATTAACCATTTTCTTATCATTAGGGGATTATTACCCTATTTATTTCTCCCTGAAACTGCTCATGACCTGTAGCTGTATTGCTTCATACTAAAATCAGTTTTGCTTGACACCTGTAGCATTGAATGCAGGAGTCCACAATAAAAGATGAATAAAATATAACAAATTAAGATATTAAAAATTTGTTATAATAATAACAATAATAATTAGCTTTATTGTCCTACAGAAACAAAATCCTATTACAGGACAACAACAATAATATGCAAAAAATTAATAAATATAAAAAATTAAAAAAAGATCTGGTGTGGACACCACATAACTTTCTGAATTACAATTTTGAAATTTTTTACATTTTTAACATTATGAATTTTATATAATAATTATTTTTAGTTATTTTATTTATAAAATTTATAATTTATTATATTATAATTTATTATTTTTTTTTTTAATAATTGTATTGCAATTTTTGTCAGATTGAAATATAATAATAATTAAAAATACATGGGTTATTATACAAAATTCATAATTAAAAAAAATAAAATTATATTGCAATTTTTTTCAAGCGGCTTAAAATAAAATAATAACTAAAAATACATGGGTTATTATACAAAATCCATAAAAAAGCAAAAACATTTTTAATTGTTTTTTTCAAAATAAAAAAGATGAATTTTGTATAATAACCCATGTATTTTAGTTATTATTTTATTTCGTGCCGCTTGAAAAAAAAATTATAAATTTTCTAGATAAAATAATAACTAAGTACTACTACTAATAACTAGTTTGGTAATTATGTAAATCGATGTGTGTAGATACAGACTTAAAGTCAATTTATTCATAAATAAAAAACTAGCTGTGCATGTTAATTTAAATAAATATCAAACCCAGAATATTCTCCTGTTCAAAAGAATTCAAATATGACTTACGCCACTTTCATTCTCACACGATCATATAATAATATGAGAAATAACCTATTTTAACATTTTAAGACACACTGTATATCTGATATAAAAAGTACTTATGTGGTGCCAATTGGAGGGGAAGGTAATTACTAAAAGATATAAATCCGACAAATATATTAAATATACATTAAAATAATCTCTAAACAAATTCATAAAACATATAAATATAAGACTGTAATTATTAAATATTGTATTTTATTAATATGCATATTCGTTACATCGAAATCAGTACAAAATTTATCGTATTTTACCAATAAATATAGAATTTATTTAATTAAATTACGATAATTGTACTTCCTAAATATTTTAGTTATAACGATAAACTTATTGCATACAGATTTAATTATATATATTTGAATGGTTGATTTTTGCCGCGTAACTAACGTGCGCCAACTTCAGATTGTTTTCCAGTTGCCGACCAATCGGGTACGCTCCCGCTCGTTTCGTAGCAGACGACCACGGCTCCACACGCCCGTAGCCATTGTTCTCATGTTGTAAAGAGCAGCCCGGCGGCGAGCGAAGAAAGACGTATCTACACGTGCTAACTGAGTCTTCCCTCTTGCGAATCAACAGCAATACGAATACTATGATGTTTGTTGGTGAGTACTGTATACATTAATATAACATTCACTCGGTTTAATCATGAGGGTGATTGATATTATTTTTTAATAATAACGCCATTGTAGCAACAATGTCGGCGTCATCCCCAATAATACTTTTTTATGTGGTGAGTGAATTATGGGTTTGTTTTGTGTTTGTACGCTGATTCGTACATTGTTATTAACGGCGTGGTCGGTGTCTATAATAATATCATCCATTTGAGTTGTTTATGTGTAATTTTGGGGCGGTTTTTGTTTATTGTAATAAAAAAAAGTGATGGCCATATTAATTCATTGTATTATAGCAGCGAATGTTGTTACATGTAAGTGGAAAACAGTGATAACATGTGAAATATCTGGGTTTTATTGGGTGTTTCATTGTTTTTGACTTCTATATAATAAAAATAATTCCAATTATAATTGGGGCAATAAGTGAAATACTTAGGGACTTCATACTAGCCTATATATCCTAAAATTAAACCATGCTTTGCGTTTAATTTTATGTATTTCGCTTGTTGTCTCAAATCTAATTGGAATTGTTCAGTGTTTTCCACATCGATATACTAATATTTCCTATTCTAATTGGAATAACAGGTGAAATATCAAAGGGGCTTCGAACCAGCTTATATATCCTGAAATTACACCTTGGTTTAGGTTTTATTTTAACCCTAGATGGGCACTGTGGGGTTTGAGATACCCAAGCTATTATTTGGAATGCAATAATGGGAGTGAATGTTAGTTTTATTTAGCGTATTATGATAATCATGTACTATTAATTGTATGTCCATTAATTTGATTAGTTTCCTGATTGTCTGTAGAGTAATATTAACTCATGGAAGATAAAAAGCAAATGAAAACTTTTGAGGCTGATAAAATAAGTTTGGGTGTTTGAGAGCCCTGTCTGCACATTAAGTAATTCTAAATAAATGTACCTGTCTAGGATTAACATAGGTATATACATATCATCACCTAAAAGGCACCTTTCATGATCAATAATTCTGTCACTATTTTAGAATGACAGTATTACTGTACAATAACATGATTAAAATGTTTATTATTCTAAAATATTGACAGTATTATTTATTATGTAAGGTATAGAAATGATGCAATGAAGAGACTACTGATGATTATTGGGATAATTGATTACTTGATAAGGTAAGGTGTAAAGGTCGTTTTAGACAAGATAAGTTATTGACTCAAAAGTTAGTCAAGATGCGAGACAATCTAAATTGTCTTGTATCATACAGCAAATTATTTGAAATATTGAATTGGATGGTAGATCGAATGGAAAAATATAACGCGTTCTATTTGTCAAGGACAAAATATATGGGAGGAGGATATATAAATTAATTTCTTGAACAACTTTTGAGCTAAGAAATTGTCTTGTCTAAAACGACCTTAAGGCCTATAAAAGGCACTTTACATGGTCAATAATACTGTCAATCCTAGTACTGTCAATATTGGCTTCAATCCTCTTTATATTTGTCAAGTAATCAATTATCCGGATAGGGATCAGTATTCTCTTCATTACATCATTACTATACCTTACATGATGAGTAATACTAGCAATATTTTTGAATAATTAACATATTAAATATTTTTTCATTCAGTAATACTGTCATTATTCTAAAATATTGACAGTAATATTTTGGAATAATCACAGTATTACTGTACGATAATGTATTCAAAATGTTCATTATTCTTATATATTGACAGTAATACTGATCGTGTAAGGTAAAGAGAATACTGGTGTTTATCCAGATAATTGATTACATGATAAATATTGAAGGAGGATTCAAGCAAATACTGACAGAACTAGGATTGACAGTAATATTGACTATGTAAGGTACCTTTTTAAGGCATCTTACACGATCAATAATACTGTCAATATTTTAGATTAATGACAGTATTACTGTATGATAACATGTTTAAAATGTACATTATTCTAATATATTGACAGTATTACTTATCATGTAAGGTATAGTAATGATAGAATGAAGAGAATACTGATGTTTATTCAGATAATTGATTACCTGATAAATATAAAAGGAGGATTGAAGCAAATACTGACAGTATTATTGACCGTGTAAGGTGCCTTTTTAAGAAGCAACACCACCTATGAAAAATTGTATTCGAGGTTGACAGGACAGAGATGACTTAATTCAAAATATTTATTGGTGTTATTTTACTTTGACATGTTGTAATTTTTATTTTTTTATGCTTATATTTTATTTATATGAACCAGGAGCTTTTTAATTACACCAATAAATATTATATAATAAGTTTTTCTAGCTCTTGTCAACCTCGAATAAAATTTTAGATGTGTGGTGTTGCTGCTTAGGTGATGATATGTATATGCTGAAATAAAACCTAGAGAGCAAGGTTTAGTTTTAGGATATATAGGCGGGTATAAAGCCCCTTTGGTATTTTACCTGTTGCCCTAATTAGAATAGGAATTATTTTTGTTATATAGATGTGGAAACAATGAATAATTCCAATTAGAATTGAGGCAACAGGTGAAATACATTATATTAAACTCAAAGTGAGGTTTATTATTATTAGGATATAATGACTGGTCCAAAACCTATTTGGTATTTCACCAGTTGCCCCCAATTAGAATTGGGGCAACAGGTGGAATACATAATATTAAACTCAAAGCGAGGTTTATTTTAGGATATATAGGCTGGTCCAAAACCTGATTGGTATATTACCAGTTGCCTTAATTAGAATAGGAATTATTTAAATTATATAGATGTGGAAAACAATGAATAATTCCATTTAGAATTGAGACAACAAATGAAATACATAATATTAAACTCAAAGCGAGGTTTATTTTAAGATATATAGGCTGGTACAAAACCTGTTTGATATTTCACCAGTTGCTTCAATTAGAATAGGAATTATTTATATTATATAAATGTGGAAAACAATGAATAATTCGATTAGAATTGAGGCAACAGGTAAAATACATGATATTAAACCTAATGTGAGGGATAATTTTAGGATATATAAGCTGGTACAAAGCTTGTTTGCTATTTCACCAGTTGCCCCAATTAGAATTGGGGCAACAGGTGAAATACATAATATTATACTCAAAGCAAGGTTTATTTTAGGATATATAGGCTGGTCCAAAACCTGTTTGGTATTTCACCAGTTGCCTTAATTAGAATAGGAATTATTTAATTATATAGGTGTGGAAAACAATGAATAATTCCATTTAGTATTGAAGCAACAGGTGAAATACATAAAATTATCCAAAGCAAGGTTTAATTTTAAGATAGATAAGCTGGTACAGAGCCTGTTTGGTATTTCACCTGTCGCCTCAATTATAATGGGAATTATTTTAAAAATCAATTTCAGCCTCATACTTTAGTAATGATTGGAGAATATAGAGTACACATAAAGATTAGCGTTGCTATTACTAGACATATGTATATGCTAAAATGAAACCTAAGACAAGGTTTAGATTTATGATACAGGTTGGTATGAAGCCTGTATGTTATTCAAATGTTGCCCCAATTAGAATAGGGATTATTTTTATTATATAGATATGGAAAACAATGAATAATTGCAATTAGAATTGAGACAACAAGGGAAATTTATAAAATTAAACCCACTGCAAGGTTTAATTTTAGGGTATATAGACTGGTATGAAGCCTATTTGGTATTTCACATCTTCCCCCAATTATAAATGGAATTATTTAATCATATAGGCTTCATCCCCATTACTTCAGTAATGATAGGAGAATATGTAGCACACATAAATATTCACACTGCTATTAATAGTCAATATTGATTAAATATTAACCATTTTCTTATCATTAGGGGATTATTACCCTATTTATTTCTCCCTGAAACTGCTCATGACCTGTAGCTGTATTGCTTCATACTAAAATCAGTTTTGCTTGACACCTGTAGCATTGAATGCAGGAGTCCACAATAAAAGATGAATAAAATATAACAAATTAAGATATTAAAAATTTGTTATAATAATAACAATAATAATTAGCTTTATTGTCCTACAGAAACAAAATCCTATTACAGGACAACAACAATAATATGCAAAAAATTAATAAATATAAAAAATTAAAAAAAGATCTGGTGTGGACACCACATAACTTTCTTAATTACAATTTTGAAATTTTTTACATTTTTAACATTATGAATTTTATATAATAATTATTTTTAGTTATTTTATTTATAAAATTTTTAAACATTTTTTTTTTAATAATTATATTGCAATTTTTGTTTTCAAACAGATTGAAATATAATAATAATTAAAAATACATGGGTTATTTTACAAAATTCATAATTTAAAAAAAATAATTATATTGCAATTTTTTTCAAGCGGCTTGAAATAAATTAATAACTAAAAATACATGGGTTATTATACAAAATCCATAAAAAAGCAAAAACACATTTAATTATTTTTTTCAAAATAAAAAAGATGAATTTTGTATAATAACCCATGTATTTCTAGTTATTATTTTATTTCGTGCCGCTTGAAAAAAAAATTATAAATTTTCTAGATAAAATAATAACTAAGTACTACTACTAATAACTAGTTTGGTAATTATGTAAATCGATGTGTGTAGATACAGACTTAAAGTCAATTTATTCATAAATAAAAAACTAGCTGCGCATGTTAATTTACATAAATATCAAACCCAGAATATTCTCCTGTTCAAAAGAATTCAAATGTGACTTACGCCACTTTCATTCTCACACGATCATATAATAATATGAGAAATAACCTATTGAACATTTTAAGACACACTGTATATCTGATATAAAAAGTACTTATGTGGTGCCAATTGGAGGGGAAGGTAATTACTAAAATATATAAATCCGACAAATATATTAAATATACATTAAAATAATCTCTAAACAAATTCATAAAACATATAAATATAAGACTGTAATTATTAAATATTGTATTTTATTAATATACATATTCGTTACATCGAAAGTCAGTACAAAATTTATAGTATTATACCAATAAATATAGAATTTATTTAATTAAATTATGATAATTGTTCTTCCTAAATATTTTAGTTATACCGATAAACTTATTGCATACAGATTTAATTATATATATTTGAATGGTTGATTTTTGCCGCGTAACTAACGTGCGCCAACTTCGGATCGTTTTCCAGTTGCCGACCAATCGGGTACGCTCCCGCTCGTTTCGTAGCAGACGACCACGGCTCCACACGCCCGTAGCCATTGTTCTCATGTTGTAAAGAGCAGTCCGGCGACGAGTGACGAAAGACGTCTCTACACGTGCTAACTGAGTCTTCCCTCTTGTGAATCAACAGCAATACGAATACTATGATGTTTGTTGGTGAGTACTGTATACATTAATATAACATTCACTCGGTTTAATCATGAGGGTGATTGATATTATTTTTTAATAATAACGCCATTGTAGCAACAATGTCGGCGTCATCCCCAATAATACTTTTTTATGTGGTGAGTGAATTATGAGTTTGTTTTGTGTTTGTGTCCTGAGTCGTACATTGTTATTAACGGCGTGGTCGGTGTCTATAATAATATCATCCATTTGAGTTGTTTATGTGTAATTTTGGGGCGGTTTTTGTTTATTGTACTAAAAAAAGTGATGGCCATATTTATTAATTGCATTATAGCAGCGAATGTTGTTACATGTAAGTGGAAAGCAGTGATAACATGTGAAATATCTGGGTTTTATTGGGTTTTTCATTGTTTTTGACTTCTATATAATAAAAATAATTCCAATTATAATTGGAGCAATAAGTGAAATACTTCGGGACTTCATACTAGCCTATATATCCTAAAATTAAACCATGTGTTGGGTTTAATTTTATGTATTTCGCTTGTTGTCTCAAATCTAATTGGAATTGTTTAGTGTTTTCCACATCGATATACAAATATTTCCTATTCTAATTGGAATAACAGGTGAAATATCAAAGGGGCTTTGAACCAGCTTATATATCCTAAAATTACACCTTGGTTTAGGTTTTATTTTAACCCAAGATGGGCACTGTGGGGTTTGATATACCCAAGCTATTATTTGGAATGCAATAATGGGAGTGAATGTTAGTTTTATTTAGCGTATTATGATAATCATGTACTATTAATTGTATGTCCATTAATTTGATTAGTTTCCTGATTGTCTGTAGAGTAATATTAACTCATGGAAGATAAAAAGCAAATGAAAACTTTTGAGGCTGATAAAATAAGTTTGGGTGTTTGAGAGCCCTGTGTGCACATTAAGTAATTCTAAATAAATGTACCTGTCTAGGATTAACATAGGTATATACATATCATCACCTAAAAGGCACCTTTCATGATCAATAATTCTGTCACTATTTTAGAATGACAGTATTACTGTACAATAACATGATTAAAATGTTTATTATTCTAAAATATTGACAGTATTATTTATTATGTAAGGTATAGAAATGATGCAATGAAGAGACTACTGATGATTATTGGGATAATTGATTACTTGATAAGGTAAGGTGTAAAGGTCATTTTAGACAAGATAAGTTATTGACTCAAAAGTTAGTCAAGATGCGAGACAATCTAAATTGTCTTGTATCATACAGCAAATTATTTGAAATATTGAATTGGATGGTAGATCGAATGGAAAAATATAACGCGTTCTATTTGTCAAGGACAAAATATATGGGAGGAGGATATATAAATTAATTTCTTGAACAACTTTTGAGCTAAGAAATTGTCTTGTCTAAAACGACTTTAAGGCCTATAAAGGCACTTTACATGGTCAATAATACTGTCAATCCTAGTACTGTCAATATTGGCTTCAATCCTCTTTATATTTGTCAAGTAATCAATTATCCGGATAGGGATCAGTATTCTCTTCATTACATCATTACTATACCTTACATGATGAGTAATTCTACCAATATTTTTGAATAATTAACATATTAAATATTTTTTCATTCAGTAATACTGTCATTATTCTAAAATATTGACAGTAATATTTTGGAATAATCACAGTATTACTGTACGATAATGTATTCAAAATGTTCATTATTCTTATATATTGACAGTAATACTGATCGTGTAAGGTAAAGAGAATATTGGTGTTTATCCAGATAATTGATTACATGATAAATATTGAAGGAGGATTCAAGCAAATACTGACGGAACTAGGATTGACAGTAATATTGACTATGTAAGGTACCTTTTTAAGGCATCTTACATGATCAATAATACTGTCAATATTTTAGATTAATGACAGTATTACTGTATGATAACATGTTTAAAATGTACATTATTCTAATATATTGACAGTATTACTTATCATGTAAGGTATAGTAATGATAGAATGAAGAGAATACTGATGTTTATTCAGATAATTGATTACCTGATAAATATAAAAGGAGGATTGAAGCAAATACTGACAGTATTATTGACCGTGTAAGGTGCCTTTTTAAGAAGCAACACCACCTATGAAAAATTGTATTCGAGGTTGACAGGACAGAGATGACTTAATTTAAAATATTTATTGGTGTTATTTTACTTTGACATGTTGTAATTTTTATTTTTTTATGCTTATATTTTATTTATATGAACCAGGAGCTTTTTAATTACACCAATAAATATTTTATAATAAGTATTTCTAGCTCTTGTCAACCTCGAATAAAATTTTAGATGTGTGGTGTTGCTGCTTAGGTGATGATATGTATATGCTGAAATAAAACCTAGAGAGCAAGGTTTAGTTTTAGGATATATAGGCGGGTATAAAGCCCCTTTGGTATTTTACCTGTTGCCCTAATTAGAATAGGAATTATTTTTGTTATATAGATGTGGAAACAATGAATAATTCCAATTAGAATTGAGGCAACAGGTGAAATACATTATATTAAACTCAAAGTGAGGTTTATTATTATTAGGATATAATGACTGGTCCAAAACCTATTTGGTATTTCACCAGTTGCCCCCAATTAGAATTGGGGCAACAGGTGGAATACATAATATTAAACTCAAAGCGAGGTTTATTTTAGGATATATAGGCTGGTCCAAAACCTGTTTGGTATTTCACCAGTTGCCCTAATTAGAATAGAAATGATTTATATTATATAGATGTAGAAAACAATGAATAATTCCAATTAGAATTGAGGAAACAGGTGAAATACATAATATTAAACCCAAAGCGATGTTTATTTTAGGATATATAGGCCGGTCCAAAACCTGTTTGGTATTTCACCAGTTGCCTTAATTAGAATAGGAATTATTTATATTATATAGGTGTGGAAAACAATGAATAATTCCATTTAGAATTGAAGCAACAGGTGAAATACATAAAATTATCCAAAGCGAAGTTTAATTTTAAGATATATAAGCTGATACAGAGCCTGTTTGGTATTTCACCTGTCACCTCATTTGGAATTATTTTATCATATAAACTTAAGCCCTATTACTTTAGTTATGATTGGAGAATATGGAAAAAAATATAATTCCAATTAGAATTGAGGCAACAGGTGAAAAACAAAATTAAACCGAACGCGAGGTTTAATTTTAGGATATATAGGCTGGGATGAAACCGGTTTGCAATTTCACCTATTCACCCAATTATAATTCTATATTTTATTTTATCATATAGACTTCATCCCTATTACTTCAGTAATGATAGGAGAATATGGAGTACACATAAAGATTCATACTGCTATTAATAGTCAATATTGATTAAATATTGACCAGTTTTTTTACCCTATTTATTTCTCCCTGAAACTGCCCATGACCTGGACCTGTGTTGCTCCATACTATAATCAGTTTTGCTTGACACCTGTAGCATAGAATGTAGGATAAAAGATGAATAAAATATAACAAATAATAATATTAAAAATTTGTTATAATAATAATAATTAGCTTTATTGTCCTACAGAACAAAATCTTATTACAGGACAACAATAATATGCAAAAAATAAAAAAAATATCTGATGTGGGCACCATACGACTTTCCGAATTACATTTTTAAAAAATTTACATTTTTAACATTAATTTTCTATAATAACCCATGTATTTTTAGTTATTTTTATTATAAAATTTAGAAACAATGTTTCTTCCTCAACAATTATTATATTGGATTTTTTTTCTTTTTCAATAATTATTATATTGCAATTTTTTTTTCTATTCAAAAATTATTATATTGCAATTTTTTTCAAGCAGATTGAAATACAATAATAATTAAAAATACATGCGTTATTATACAAAATTCATAATTAAATATATATATATATATATATATATATATATATATATATATATATATATATATATATATATATATATATATTGCAATTTTTATCAAGCATCTTGAAATAAATTAATAACTACAAATACATGGGTTATTATTCAAAATTCATATTTTTTTCCAAGCAAAATTTTTTTAAATTATTTTTTTCAAAAAAAAGATGAATTTTGTATAATCCATGTATTTTTAGTATTTTATTCCAAGTCGCTTGAAAAAAATTGCAATAATATAATAATTTTTGAAGAAAAAAAAATTATAATTTTTATAAATAAAATAATAACTAAGTACTACTACTAATAACTGGTTTGGTATTTATGTAAATCGACGTGCGTATTTACATACTTAAAGTCAATTTATTCATAAATAAAAAACTAAATGCGCATGTTAATTTACGTAAAGACCAAACGCAGAATATTCTCCATTTCAAAACAATTCTAATGTAACTTACGCCACTTTCATTCTCACAGAATCATATAATAATATGAGAAATAACATATTAACATTTTAAGACACTGTATATCTGACATAAAAAGTACTTATGTGGCAAATTAATAGAAACAAGTTGAATAGACTAATTTTTTTTAAAAGAAGACGAAAATACCCTATTTCAACTGATATAATAATAAAAAATTATATAATTTTTTAAGCCGACATAAATTTATCTTTGCATCTCCTACATTATAGTAAACCCGGCAACGCTGTACATCATACACAGCAGTAAAGTCAGTTAACTGCTGGAGTCAAAATTTTGACTCGTGCAGTACCAACGGCCGGCCAGCCTGGTCCTGCAAGGGGAGGACGGGTACGCCATTGTGAAAATGTTCCTAGTGTGTCTCGCTGTCCCAATGATGCTCCTGCTGAATTTTAAGATTCGTGCAGGTTGAATGTAACAGGAACACCCTTCATGACTGGTAAGTAACTTCCAATGTTATTTCCGTTCGTGCTTTAACCGATTTATAGTAATTTTCTTACAAACGGGCTGCTTTTTTGTTAGCTTAAAATGGCTGGTGTTTGATGGGTAGTGAGTGCCCCGCGTCCGGATCACACACCACCACAGTGATCATTAGACACAAAACATTATCAATGTGCTTAGTGATACTTAATGTTTTTCGGTTAAAATTAATTTTATTAAACATAACGCGTGTTGGTTTCCAGATTGCAGTGATATGTTTGTATATATAACTGCGAATTTATTAGTTTTTATACGAAAAACAAGTGATATGTGTACATTTTATTGTATGATTGATTGTTTGTCGCGTAAAAAATGAAATTCGTTATTATTTTGAGACAATTTTTTTTACAAAAATTCATCACACGGGCGGCGCTTGGTGAAAATCGTCTGTATCATCCTATTTTCCACCATAAATCCGGTTTCCGCGGCTTCGTAACGTGCGATTTACACATTTTTCGGAATAAATTCAGGTCCTTGTGAAAATAATTTCGTTCATGGCGCCATCAATGGTTTTTATGGGCGGGTAGTGTAGCAACTAACCACCAACGGTTTTTGTGGGCACGTTAGTTTTCGCGCGTAATGTTGCAACCGACCGACAACGGTATTGTCTTAACCTTGAATTCATGCACCCGATCATGGCAGACGTTTATAATTTTGCTCTGTCTTTTTTGTGTTTGTGCGTGTCACAACAATAATAATATAATGTGAGTTACCTTTTTTAATTATTATGCCGTGTGTTTAATGATAATTAATGTTTTTTTTCGGTTGAAATTAATTTATGTCGGTGTTGGTTCCCGGATTGCAGTGGTTTATTTGCATATATAACTACGAATTTCCTAGTATTTATACGAAAAACAAATGATATCTATACATTTTATTGTATGGTTGATTATTTTTCGAATAAAAAATATGAAATTCGTTATTATTTTGAGACATTTTTTTACAAAAATTCATCACACGGGCGGCGCTTGGTGAAAATCGTCTGTAACATCCTATTTTCCACCATAAATCCGGTTTCCGCGACTTCGTAACGTTCGATTTTCACATTTTTCGGAATAAATTCAGGTCCTTGTGGAAATAATTTCGTTTATGGCGCCATCAACGGTTTTTATGGGCGGGTAATGTTGCAACTAACCACCAACGGTTTTTTGTGGACTCGTTGGTTTACGCGCGTAAAGTTGTAACCGACCGCCAACGGTTTTGTCTTAACCTTGAAATCGTGCACCCGATCATGGCAGACGCTCATAATTTTGCTCGGTCTTTTTTTGTGTTAGTGCGTTTGGGAGCTGTCTCAACCATAATAATATAATAATGTGAGTCACCCTTTTTAATTATTATGCCGTGTGTTTAATGATAATTAACGTTTTTTCTCGGTTGTAATTAATTTATTCAACATAACTAGTGTCGGTTCCCGGATTGCAGTGGTATGTTTGCATATATAACTACGAATTTCCTAGTTTTTATACGAAAAAGAAGTGATACCTATACATTTTATTGTATAATTCATTATTTTTCCCATAAAAAATATGAAATTCGTTATTATTTTGAGACAATTTTTTACCACCCAGGCGGCGCTTGGTGAAAATCATCTGTATCATCCTATTTTCCACCATAAATCCGGTTTCCGTGGTTTCGTAACATGCGATTTACACATTTTTCGGAATAAATTCAGGTCCTTGTGAAATAATTTCGTTCATGGCGCCATCCATGGGTGGGTAATGTTGGAACTAACCACCAACGGTTTTTTGTAGACACGTCAGTTTACGCGCCTAATGTTGTAACCGACCGCCAACGGTTTTTTCTTAACCTTGAAATCATGCATACGATCATGACAGACGTTTATAGTTTTGCCCGGTCTTTTTTAGTTTTGGAGTGTCTCAAGAGTAATAACATAATGTGAGTTACGTTTTTTAATTAATATGTTGTGTGCTTAATGATTATTAATGTTTTTTGTACTTAAAATTCATTATATAAACTTAATTAGTGTTGGTTTTTAACAAAGACCGGGATTGCAATGTTCTGTTTATAAATATAGCTACGATATCACTTGTTTTCCGTATAAAATCCAGATTTTTTACGAAAAACAAATGATATCAGTACGTTTTGTTGAATGATTGATTGTTTTTCGCATAAAAAAACTCTCAAATTCGCAGCAGTGTAAGATTTTTTTGTCTACCAATATGCATCACACATGTCTGTTGCTGAAATTCGTCTGTTACATCAAAAAATCCACTGGCAAAACAATGTTATACAGGGGCTAATATCGTTAATTGATACATCAATCAATGTAGAAATATTATATTTATATTCATATTATTTATTTTTCTCATATTATATTCAGGAATATTGTTTTTAAACCAATTAACCCACATGCTAATTTAGTTTAAACAATGAAGACTATCTCATTGCCAAACAATTAATTATATAAACTTTTCAGTTAGATGGAAATTAGACAGAAAAAATTCCATATCTTGAGTGTCTGAAAGCCTTGCTAAATCCACATTAGGTGTGAAATATAGAAATATTATTATAAATCCTTTATTTCACACCTAATGTGAAGTTATCAAGGTATTTAGATGCTCAAGATATGGAAAAGTCTAGCTATTTTCAATTCATATAACTAATTGTTCATAATGAGGTTATTACTTTCAACAGTTTATATTTTAAATATAAATCGACAATGACTTACAGAATTTATCATACCAATTAAACAACCGGTGGAACAAATAAGTTTAGTTGTCTTGCAAATTACTCACAACAGTTTAGTTATTGTTTAAACATAAAGCGACTGTTACTTTAACAATTTTTTGAACAATTCAAACAACATTAGGTGAAACGAATAAGTCTAGAGTATCCTATGCTTTACTTTCAATAGTTTATTTATTGTTTAAACATAAATTGACTGTGACTTTAACAACTTTTCAAACAATTTAAGCAACATCAGATGAAACAAATAAGTTTAGGGTGTCCTATGTTTTACTTTCAATAGTTTATTTATTGTTTAAACATAAATTGACTATGACTTTAAACAACTTTTCATACAATTTAAGCAACATCAGATGAAACAAATAAGTTTAGGGTGTCCTATGTTTTACTTTCAATAGTTTATTTATTGTTTAAACATAAATCGACTGTGACTTTTAACAACTTTTCAAACAATTTAAGCAACATCAGATGAAACGAATAAGTTTATGGTATCCTATGTTTTACTTTCAATATTTTATTTATGGTTTAAACAAATTGACTGTGACTTTAACAATTTTTCAAACAATTTAAACATCAGATGTAACGAATAAGTTTAGGGTGTCCTATGTTTTACTTTCAATAGTTTATTTATTGTTTAAACATCAATCAATTGTGACTTTTAACAATTTTTCAAACAATTTAAACAACATCAGATGAAATTAATAAGTTTAGGGTGTTCTATGTTTTACTTTTAATAGTTTATTTACTGTTGAAACATAAATCGACTGTGATTTTCACAACTTTTCAAGTAATTTAAACATCAGGTGAACCAAATAAGTTTGTGTCTCAAACTGTCTTGCATATTACTTTCTACAGTTTATTCATGGTTTAACTATAAATTGACAGTGACTCTAATAACTTATTATACCATTTAAACAACCTAAGGTGTCTACCATTTCCTTTATTTTGGTCATGTATCTTATGTTAGTATTTTTTTTGTAGATTGTCCTGGTGGATGTCTGTGGCATGTCAATCCTTAATACAACATGGTCAACCCCTGAATACCTCTAGGTCAAATCTTGAAGCCTGAAGGTGAACTGCACTCTATTGGTTATGATTAACAGAGAATATTCTATTTGGTGTTGTCAAACCCTGATTGACTCATATTGGTCTGGAATGAATTTCTCGATTTCATCAGGAATTGATAGTAAGTAACACTTCTGCCTTGCCTTTTTTTGTCACCAAGTTTTTCCTGGTTCTTTATTTCTATAAATTAATAAAATTACAACCACAAAGTTTTATAGTTGATTCAAGCTGGCTGATACTCTATCTGGTGGCATAAAATAAACTATATTTAGTAGGGAGTCTGTTTGCATAACATTTGTTTTTTTTCCATCATGTACATGGCAATATACCCATGACTTTGCTATTTATAACTTAAAAGTATTTTAACAATCACACATTGTTGTATTAGTGACTGAAATCGTGTAATCTTTATAAAACTCCTTATACAGTCAATAATACTGTCAATCCTAGCACTGTCAGTAATTGCTTGAATTCTCCTTCAATATTTATCAAGTAATCAATCATAAATCAATAAACTTCAGCATTCTCTTCATTCCATCAGGACTATATGTTATAATATAATACCATCAATATAATACCATCAATATAATACCATCAATATTTTAGAATAATGAAAAGTTTAAACATGATATTGTACAGTAATACTCCCATTATTCTAAAATATTGACAGTATTATTGACCATGTAAGGTGCCTTAATAAGGCACCTTACACAATCAACAATACTGTGAATATTTTTAAATAATGACATTATTACTGTACATCTTTATTCTAAAATATTGATAGTATAACTTATCATATAAGGTATAGTAATGATGGAATGAAAGGAATACTAATGTTTGTCCAGATAATTGATTACTTGATAAATATAAAAGGAGGATTGAAGTAAATACTGACAGTTCGAGGACTGACAGTATTATTGATTATGTAAGGTGACTTTATAAGGCACCTTACACAGCCAGTCCTAGTACTGTCAGTACTTGCTTCAACCCTCCTTGTTTTTATCAAGTAATAAATTATCTCAATAAACACTTGTAGTCTCTTCATTTCAACAAATTTTAAACATATTATTGTACAGTAATACTGTCATTATTCTAAAATATTGACAGTAATATTGATCATGTAAGATGCCTTATAGATTTACATTTTCAATATTTTTACATGTGTATCCTTTATTTTGGTTGTATTTCTAATGGTTTTTTTTGTAGTGTATTCAACATTCTCCTGCTGGATCTACTGTTACGTCAACTGCCTACTATTGTACTGGAATGTGTCTGATTAATGGAGAGCGACTTCTTTGGTGGTGGTGTCTATTTATAGTTAGTCTGAATTGAATCTGCGGATTTGCTCAAATGTGAGTAATACTTATCTCCTGCCTTATTATTGTTACCATTAAATTGGTAACAAAAATAAGACTGCCAAATTTTTTTTCTAAATTAACAAAATTATAGCCACAAACTTGCAAATTTTGTTGAAACACAGCCAGAGGCCTTTCTACTACTATTATGTTTATTAGTGTATTACAAACAAAGTTACTCCATAACACAAATTTGTGAGATTTGACATAAGGCAGTAGAGCATGGGGTATACAATTGCTGAAACAGTTGTCTATTTGGTTGCCATGGGTAACATACCAGTCTGTACTTGCAGAATAGACCACCAATGGTTAATATGTGATTAAGGCACCTTACATGATCAATAATACTGTCAATATTTTAGAATAAAGACAGTATTACTGTACGATAACATGTTTAAAATGTTCATTATTCTAAAATATTGACAGTATTATTGAATGTGTAAGGTATAGTAATGATGGAATGAAGAGAATATTGATGTTTACCTGGATAATTGATTACTTGATAAATATTGGAGGAGGATTCAAGCAAATACTGACAGTACTAGGATTGACAGTAATATTGAGTGTGTAAGGTGCCTTTATAAGGCTTATACTGTCAATGTTTGCTTCAATCCTTTCATATTTATCGAGTAATCAATTATCTGGATAAAGATCAGTATTCTCTTCATTACATCATTACTATACCTTACATGATGAGTGGTACTGGCAACATTTTAGAATAATGAACATATTAAACATATTATTGTACAGCAATACTGTTGTTATACTAAAATATTGACAGCAATATTGATCGTGCAGGGTGACATGATGTATAGATTAATAATTGGAACTCAAAAACAACATAGGAGCTTGTAAGAATGAAAGTGGTGTAAGTCACATTTGAATTGTTTTGAAAAGAAGAAGATTTTGCGTTCGGTATTTTTGTAAATCGACGTACATTTTTATTTATGAATAAATTAATTTTTGTCTGTAACTGCGCAAATGGATTTACATAGATACCAAACGCAAAAGCTTCTCCTTTTCAAAACAATTCAAATGTGACTTACTCCTCTTTCATTCTCACGGGCTCATATGTTGTTTTTGAGTTGCAATTATTAATCTTTTATTATAAATGCAGTTTCATAAAGTTTATAAAGTATATTTTGGAAGATAACTGAAGTGATATCTTCTATCAAATAGTATGTTTGTTTACTTTCAGAATGATAAATGATTTAAGTTTATAAAATTGTCTATAATGTGAAATGCCTTGTAAAATGTAAAATTGTATTATATTCATGAAGAAACTCGAAACAAGTTTCTAGGTACAATTATTCATGGGCTATATTCAGTACATATTATAAACAAACATGTCTTGAATAAAAGACACATTATGTGATTGGTCATAGTATCAGCTGAACATAGCACTTAAAATAATAATTAGAGTAATTGAAGCTATAATCAAGTTCAAGTTTCTTGACGAATTGAGTACAAATGTAATAATTCATGGGCTATATTCAGTACATACTATAAACAATCATGTCTTGAATAAAGGACACAGTATGTGATTAGTCATAGTTAGTATGAGCTGAACATAGCACTTAAAATAATAATTAGAATAATTGGAACTATAATTTAGTTCCAAGTTTCTTGATGAATTGGGTACAAATTTAATAATTTATTTATTTATTTTTTCCCAATGGTAACAATACCAAAAATGGAAATAACAGACATTACAATAAATGGTACAAATAAGTGGTACACTTTGTAGTTTTAGTAATACTGGAGATCCAAATAATGTCATGGTATTTTTGAATCTTATGGTATACAGATATCATTTTCAGTACTTTTGCAAAATGTAAGTCAAGCTTAAGGTTGCTTTATCCACATTTACAAATATTTATGTTATGCTGTAAATTTTTGCTTGTTTATAAGTGTAAATTTCCACATACAATTTCAATCTATATGAGTTTGAAGAAATATTTGCAGAAATTGAATGGTTGTGGTGTCTACTATGAGGTAATTAATTTTCAATTAATCTACTTTCTCTACATTAAATATTTGTAGCCTTGATCACCATTATTTATAATACATAAATGTGTTAAACCAACAATTCTGCAAGTTTGTGGTTGCTTATCTGGAAACAACATCTGTTAAAGGCTAATATGTTTAATAATTTTTAAACATTTGAATTTATTTTAAATTCTAATGATTTTACCCTAAAATCAATAGTTTTGATTTTAGGGTAAATTCATTACCTACAAATGAAATCAACCATGATAAAATATTTTTTTGTGCATTGAACTTTATTTCTGATTTTATTTTATTTGTTTTTTTCGTATATGTATTTCATACATGAAGAAAGATTTTTAATTTTATCAGTGTTAATTTGATTTTAGGGTAAATTCATCACCCTAAAATCATATCAATTGATTTTATGCATGAAGAAACATTTTTAATTTTAACACTGTTGATTAGCTTTAGGGTAAATTCATCACCCTAAAATGAAATCAATTCAATCTAGTGTAAATTATTATATTATCTAAAAATCAAATCAACAATGATAAAATTAAAAATGTTTCTTCTTTGTGAACTTTATTTCTTGATTTTGTTATTCTTTCCTATAAGGCACTTTACATGGTTAATAATACTGTCAGTATTTGCTTCGATTCTCCTTTTATATTTATCAAGTAGTCAATTATCTGGATAAAAATCAGTATTCTCTTCATTCTATCAGTACAATACCTACATGATAAGTACTACTGTCAATATTTTAGAATAATGAACATTTTAAAGGTGTTATCATATAGTAATACTGTTATTATTCTAAAATATTGACAGTAGGTGCCTTTATGTATAGAGAGATAATAAATCTTTATTAAGGTAATCGGCTGTATTTAATAGCTTAAGTTTATATTTTCTTTTAATTTTTTAGTTGTATAGATTGCAACATTTGCTAAATAAATATATTATTATTGTTATAAAATACTTTAAAACCAAATATTAAAATGTAGAGTAATTAATTGGTATTGGGAAACCATACAACAATATTGATTATCTTTTTAAAGCACCAGTGCACTTACATCTGAAGGATACTGCTGTGTGACCATGGCTATTGTATGGGTGCAATTTAATGCCTATTTGCTTTGTGTTAGTGATGTATAAGCTACATAAAGGGTTATATGACTAACACAAGTATGAAAGAATGAATGATTTACAGATTAATTTTGTAAGGGTTTTTACAAAAGCAATGACATATAATGAACTGCAATATATATTTGTGATATGACATGATGTGCCTTTAATTTAAAAATATGTATATTGTAAAATATAAAAGTAAAATTCAAAACCTGTATGGTTTTTGTTCTTGTAAATGTTATTTAATTTTCAGCTATGCACAAATTCTCACGACTTTGCTAGATAAATACAAATACTTGTTCTTTACTACTAAAATTTATTGCTAATATCAACTGAATTCAACTATGCCATATAAACACAACTCGCTATTGAAAAAATAACTTCTCTCTTGCATGTCTTCTCTTCCATCATAGCCTTACATAAATATTCACTAACTTTCTCCCATGTTGATTTTCCCTTGCATCCCAGCCTTACACATTCTCACTAGCTTTCTTCCTTGTCTACCTTCTCTCTTGCCCCCAGCCTTACTACTACTACTACTATTCTGAATAACTTTTTCCTTTATCTACCTTACACATGCAGTCACAATTACACATTCTCACTAATGTTCTTCCTTGTCCACCTCCAACCATAAACAAATTCTAATGCCACTGGTAGATAAATACAAATATTTGTGTTATTATTAAAATTGGTTTCAGCTATGCTCTAGCAAAGGTATTGCTATCATGAGTGGTGTATTTTGTATATATCTAATGATGTATAGGCCACATAATGGCTTACCTTACCAAACTAAATATTAAACATATGAATTTCAGAATTGTTTGTGTGTAATTATGTTTTGAGAATTTTATCTAAGCAGTAGTTCATAGTTTAGTAGTTTACTGTTAGAGTATTGTCTATTATTAATTAAATTAATAATGGCGAAGTTTTAAGTGTTGATATTATCCACAAGTATTTATCCAGCAGTATTTGTAATATTAAATAATATATATATATATATATATATATATATATATATATATATATATATATATATATATATATAATAATAAATAATATTTATTTATTAACTAAAAGTTTTAAAATATTTAATTATATCTAGAAATATATTTTAGTAGTAGACATCTTACCGCCTGCAGTTTTTAATATTATTTAGAAATTATTTTTTAGATAATTTAGTACTAATTAATTACAAATGTAGCCATATTGTATTTTATATGCTAATATTGCATGCACTATATTGGGTGTTTGTGAACTCTTGAATCAGATTCATTGTCTTAAAAGCTCACCAACCCCATTATAGAGAATGTAATATTGACATATAAAATATAGATAGCTTTTTTTTAACCATTTTTAACATTTATTTTTATTATTCTACATAATACATAAACATTACTAAAATTTAGTTGCACTTGCATACAATTATATTTCTAAAAAAGTAACACATACATACATAAGCCATAGTTTTCAGTCCCCTACCCTGTAACATGTATTAAATAGTAGTAATTACTGTATTTGTTACAATTTGTAACAGGCCATCAACCTTTGGCCCTTCATTCTTTAGTATATGTGACATTCTAAAATTCTTTAATGAAATATTTACAATAGTTTTTTTTAATATTGTTGCATGTATTTCCTGTATTTTTGGCATGTTTCTTACATTAGTATTTTGTTGTAGTCTAATGGATATGGATATTGGTTACGGTGGCACATCTGGCTCTGACATGCCAGTTTTCAGTCAACTAGAGGATTTAATTTGAGGGTGAGTAACATTTATGTACTGCAGTAAAGGTGGGAGGCTGCTTGAGCAGCCTTATTTTGATAGTGACCACCAGCTGTTTTAAAAGCATTGTAATCTTACAAAATCTGCTCTGTTGAGGTGAAGGGTTGCTAGACTGATACAGATTATTTTCTCTGTTTTAACAAAAGAAAAAATTGTATTCTCAAGAAACAACTGATTAAATCAGGGATAATTACTTGAAGTATTATGATTCAATCATTAACAATAAATTGAATCATAATACTACATGTAATTGTCCCAGATTATTCTCTTATCTGTTTTAACAAAAATAATAATTGTATTCTCAACAAACAACTGTTTAAATCAGGGATACTTTACATGTAGTATTATGATTCAATCATTAACAATAAATTGAATCATAATACTACATGTAATTATCCCTGATTTAAGCAGTTGTTTATTGAGAATACAATTATTATTTTTATTAAAACAGGGAGAAAATAATCTGGCACAATTACATAAAAAAATGAAATGGTTGCCTGGTTGTATTTATATATTTCAAACTTCAACACATTTTGGGATACCAGTTAGTGGATTGAAATAGAATTTCAAAACATGGCTAGAGCAGAAATATCTGTGGATATTCGAAATCTAATCATAAAACTTTGAAATAACAGAGAAAATTGTATCATAAAATATCCAAAATCCAGTATAGACAAATATAAAAAATACAATCTAGAACCATTTAGATTGTATTTTTTATGTCCTGTTCTTAATAAAAAAGACCTGAGCGTCCAAAAAAATGATGCACATGATGTACAGTCAATTGTTAACAAAATCAAAAAATTGAGCTGCAAGTGCTGCAGAATTCGCTACAATTTCTGGAAAAGAAGTCTGTATGTACTTCAACAACAGAACAGGGGACACTGAGATTCAATGGTAGAATTGAAAATAATTGATCTCCAAAACAAATTGATGAAAACAAATTAACTTTGCCAGGGAACATGTTAATAAAAAAAATTGTATTTTTAATGAATGTAATATTTATGGATTCCATGATAAAGGCACCTTACACAGTCAGTATTACTGTCAATATTTTAGAATAATGACAGTATTACTGTACGATAACTTGTTTAAAATGTTCATTATTCTAAAATATTGTCAGTATTACTTATCATGTCAGGTATAGTAATGATGGAATGAAGAGAATACTGATGTTTATCCGGATGATAGATTACTTGATAAATATTAAAGGAGGATTGAAGAAAATATTGACAGTACTAGTATTGACAGTATTATTGACCGTGTAAGGTGCCTTATAGAGTGAAGGGGTGGCAAAAGGATAATGAATAAGTGAAATGTCAAAATTTGCTAGCAACAGTTACACATGACGGTGGTTTAGTTATGATTTAGGGTGTGATGCTGATAATTGGTCCAGGAAATTTAACATTAATTGATGGCACAATGCACCATAGAAATTATCTGGATATTTTACATGGCAATTTAAAAATATCTGCTGAATACTTGGGGCTTCGAAATGAATAGATATTTCAACAATACAATTATCCAAATCGTACTACATGTGTTACTGCATGTCTACTTGAGTCACCTGATTTTAACCCAATTGAGTATATTTGGGATGAAATAGAATACAAATATAAAATTACTAATAGGGTAACACTAAAAGCTACACTAC